>VDFB02245875.1:0-35084 GCA_007258455.2 Sequoia sempervirens | reverse complement strand
TTTGTTTGAAAGAGAACATGCCGCATGAAATGAGATGGCATGGGCATGGAAGACTTTGCCACATCTCATGCTTGTATTTTTAACATATTTGCAATTGTCCCTGACTTCTCACTAGCAGTAATCTCTCTTTCCTCTTGTGGAAATATCAAAACTACCATTAGCAACCATCGATGGCATAGACATAGTTAATTGTGCAAACAATACTAACATTGGCACACCCTTAGACCTTGCTTATGCTCCCATATGCAATCTATTAACATCTACCTTCTCATCCTAATTTATATTCAGACACACCTTAACCCAATATGATAATATCTTGTAAAGCCCAAGAGATGAGAAAGTATCCTAGAGCAGCTCCCTCTAAAATTTGTCTTGCAAATATGATACAACTACAATCTACTACCCCTCGAGTTTTTTGTTTTGTCTTTGTCTAAGGCTGTCACAAATAGGAGAAAAGGCTTTTTATGATTAAAAAGGCCCTTTGTATAAAGTTTTAAGATGGTGGAAGTGTTAATGTTGTAGCTGCGGGCCTCTTCTTCCAGCGATTTATTTTAATAAGCAATAAATTAAATATAGTCCTTGGCTATTCATTTATTGGAGACGATTTTGTGAAGAGGCGCTTCACTTAAATATTAAATAATATTTTGTTTAATGTGGCCGACTTCATCGTAATATTCACCACCTTTTATGTGAGACACAACCATTCATTGGTGGCCAACCTTTCATCCTTGAAGGGATGCATTGATTAGCTATTACCTCATCGAATTGTATATAAGGGAGGCGCTGCTCTCTTTCATGATCATTCAGTTCATTCATTCAAGTCAAGTGCAAATTATCTACAGCAGGAGTTCAATAGTACAGATCGATATTATTCTTCAAGGAGATTGACTTCATTATTCAAGGAGTTTGATATTATTTCTCTTGAGATTGCATCGAGTGTGGTGCTGTTAATTCGGCCTTGTATTTGGCCTCATTGTAAAGCCAATTGTTGTTCATTATTCAATATATAAGAGATATATTGTTGTTGGGTTTTTCTCCCTCAAGTTGGAGGGTTTTCCCAAGGTATATGCTGTGTCAAATTGTTTGAAATTGTTCTATTTCTGCTTATTTAAATTCTGATCCTAAAACTAACATGGTATCAGAGCGGGTTTAAGCAAGATTGTGATCAAATTTCTATAAGCAGCGTGATCTTCCTCTCTTATTCTCATCTTAGTGTGTCTATCTTATCTTCGAAAATGGTGAACAGTCTCAAGGTTGAAGATAGACTCGAAGGTGCCTCTAACTTCACCTCTTGGAAGTTTAGAGTTCTTATTGCATTGGAAGAAAATGAGATTCTCGAGGTCGTGGAGAGTGAAGTACCCAAGCCTTCCGATGAGAATGAGAAGACACAATGGAGGAAGAAGGCACAAAGGCCAAGAAGATATTGATTGATTCTATGAAGGATCACCTTGTGCCTATTATCTCCAAATTAAAGACAGCTAGAGAGATGTTCAAGACTTTGGAAGGATTGTATGAGATCAATAACACCAAATGAGCTCTTGCATTGAGGCAACAGCTACATCACATCAAGATGGCGAAAGGAGATTCAATCATCTCCTTCTTTATGAAGATCACTGAGTTGAAGGATCAACTCTATGTCATTGGAGACATAATTGATGATCAAGACTTAGTCATGTTGGCGCTTAACAGTCTTCCTCAATCTTGGGAACCTTTTATCCAAAGTATAAGTGGAAGATCTAAGCTACCTAAGTTTGATCGTCTTAGGGCAGATTGCATTCAAGAGGAATCAAGGTTGGCAGCAAGGGGTAATGGACGAAGTTCTCACAATGAAGACAATCATGTTCTTGCTGCTCAAACTTCAAAGAAGAAAGGAAGAGATGGGAGAAAAGGTAACTTCAAGAGGAATAGAGACAAGAAATCGGATGTTGCTCCTAAATCAAAGAAGAAGAAGGATCTCTCCCATATACAGTGCTTCAGATGTGACAAGTTTGGTCACTATGCTAGAGATTGTGCAACAAGACCAAAGCAGCATGCTTCTACTACGGATGTGGATGATGTCTCTCCTCAGAAGGATTCAAGAGATAACTCGAGTGGATTTCTATTTATCTCAGCCCTATCAAGCAATGTTCCAACCGATAGCAGCACACGGTTGATTGACAGTGGCGCTTCTAGACACATTACCGGATTTAGAGAGCATCTTTCAGATTTGGTGGAGAGAGAAACCAACATTCAAGTAATAATTGGAGATGATGCTTGCTATTCAGTGAAGGGTGTTGGAGCCTCCTCTCTTCACCTAGATTCCAGCATCTCTCTTCATTTGAGTGATGTCTTGTTTGTACCAGGTATCAAGAGGAACCTTGTATCAATTTCAGCCTTGGAGGACAAAGGATATCAAGTTGCATTTTCTGAGGGAAAAGTTCTTGCTTGGCCAAAGAACTCTAGCATCAAGATAACCCATGTGATTGGTGTTCGGCAAGAGAGTCTTTATAGACTTTCCATTCGTCCAATGCAGGCAGTGTTGCATAACTCTACCAATTCAAGTGAGCTTTGGCATAGAAGACTAGTTCACCTCCATTTCGGAGCTCTTCCATCCATGGAGAAGATGGTCATTGGCCTTCCAAAACTCAATCAGAAGCTTGATGGTACTTGCAGAGGATGCACATTGGGTAAGAATACTAAAGGTCCTTTTCATAGTAGTGAAAATAGATCAAAATGTATTCTAGATCTTGTTCATTCTGATTTGTGTGGTCCAATGTCTATTGCATCTTTGAGTAGTTTTTGGTATTATGTAATTTTCATTGATGACTACTCTAGAAAGACTTGGATTTATTTCTTAAAGACTAAGGAATCTGATGAAGTACTTGAGAAATTCAAAGAATTTAAGGCTCAAGTAGAGAATTTGTCCAGAAAGATAATCAAAGTTCTGAGATCTGACAATGGAGGAGAATACACCTCTGGAGGCTTGCATAACTTTTGTATCGAAGCAAGGATTAAGAGGGAGTTTTGTGTTCCTTATAATCCACAACAAAACGGAGTTGCAAAATGGAAGAATAGATCCATAGTTGAGGCAGCTAAAGCTATGATCCATGATCAAGACTTGCAAACCTTCCTTTGGGCAAAAGCATCTAGAACTGCAGTGTATGTTCAAAATCAGAGCCCTCATCATATTTTGGAGAATATGACTCCTGAAGAAGCCTTCACAAGTGTGAAGCTTGAGGTTAGTCACTTGAGAATCTTTGGTTGTCCTATTTATATCCATGTTCCTAAGGATAAGAGATCTAAGTTAGAACCATCTGGCAAGAAAGGAATATTTGTGGGTTACAGTGAATCTTCAAAAGCCTACAAGATTTACATTCCAGGTCAGAAACAGATAGAGATCAGCAGGGATGTCACTTTTGAAGAAGATGTTGCATTCAAAAGATCTAAAGGTTCATACATGGAGATAGATAATGAAGACTAGGAGACTCCTCAGGACATGGACGTTGATCATACTCTTGAGATTCAGAGGGAGTCTACTGAACCAGAAGAGGATATTGATCTAGTTGAGCCTTTGGAACCAACTGATGGGCCAAGAGATATTGTCATAGGCCGAAAGAGACCTCTATGGGCTAGGAAAATTGTGCAGGAGAAAGAAAAGTTTGCAGCTCCTAGAGGCACATTCAGAGAAAGCAAAAGACCACAGAAGCTTCCAAGCTATGTTGCATTAATGAGTCATATCATTGAGTCTAAGCCTTCCAGTGTTGAGGAAGCATCAAGTCAGCAAGTATGGAGAGATGCTATGGCTAAAGAATATTAATCCATCATCAAGAATGATGTTTGGGATATTGTTCCAAGACCTGAAAGGAAATCAGTTGTATCTTCTAAATGGCTTTTCAAGATCAAGCATGCAGCTGATGGAAGCATTGAGAAGTACAAAGCTAGATTTGTGGATGGAGGATTCTCTCAAAAAGAGGGAATAGATTATGAAGAAACCTTTGCTCCAGTTGCTCGTTATACATCCATTAGGACTATTATTGCTATTGCAGCAGCTAAGGGATGGAAGTTACATCAGATGGACGTGAAGATAGCATTCCTTAATGGTGTAATTGAAGAAGTATACATTGAGCAACCTGATGGTTTTGAGATTCATGGGAAGGAGTCTCGTGTCTGTAAATTGAAGAAGGCTTTGTATGGCCTTAAGCAAGCTCCTCGTGCTTGGTATGAGAGGATTGATCAATACTTGATGAGCTTGGGCTTCTCCAAGAATGATGCTGATTCAAATCTTTACTTCAAGGTAGTTGATGGTGAGGCATTAATCTTGGTTCTTTATGTTGATGATCTATTTCTTATTGGAGCAGAATATCTCATTATCAAATGCAAGGAGTTAGCTTCTGAATTTGAGATGAAGGATCTAGGATTTATGCATTACTTTCTAGGATTGGAAGTATGGCAAAGACCCAATGAGATTATTCTGAGTCAAGGGAAGTATACTATAGACATCTTGAAGAGATTTGGGATGATGGATTGCAAATCCATGTCTACACCGATGGAAACCAATTTGAAGAAGTTAAGTGAGTCTGCAGCTAGTTCTGATCTGGTAGATCCCACTATGTACAGGCAGTTGATTGGATCGTTGATGTATCTAGTCAATACTAGACCAGATACTTGCTATGCAGTGAGTGCACTTAGTCAGTTCATGTGTGAACCAAGGCAAATTCATCTAGTTGCAGCTAAGCATATCTTGAGATACTTGTGTGGCACAGTTGGATATGGCTTGAAATATACTTCCAGTGTAGACCTAAAGCTGCAAGGATATTTTGATTCTGATTGGGCCAGAAGTGTAGCTGATCGGAAGAGCACCTCTAGATGTTGCTTCAGCGTGGGGTCTGCGATGATTTCTTGGTGTAGTAGGAAGCAGTCTTCAGTGGTATTAAGCACTGCAGAGGCCAAGTATATTGCAGCATGTGTAGCAGCTCGAGAAGCAGTGTGGCTTCGAAAGCTCCTTGCAGGTTTGTTTGGACAATCATTGGAGCCGACTATTATTCATTGTGATAATCAAAGTTGTGTGAAGCTTTCTGTCAATCCAGTGTTTCATGACAGAACAAAACTATTCAGAGATATGGTATTGAGAAAAGCTATTCAGTTGAGATATATTTGCACTGTTGATCAGACAGCTGATATTCTCACCAAGCCTCTCTCCAGAGTGAAGTTTGTGCACTTTCGAGACAAGCTTGGAGTTGTGGAGAATGAAGTCCTTGCTAAGAGGGAGACTCAGCATCAGTGATCTTTTATGATTTGCTATAATGCATCTTTCTCTGTGACGGAGAAATTTGAGGTGAAAGCCCTTGTTAATGCATCTTTCTCTATGATAGAGAAATTTGAGGTGAAAGCCCTTGTTCCACCCTCTAGGAGTAGCCATGGTGGATGTCATGTTGAGAGACTCCATGACAACATCACGTTGAGAGACTCCATGATGATTCCCTTGTACTTGTGATTATCCACCCTCTGGGAGTAGCCATGGTGGACATCATGTTGAGAGACTCCATGATGACATCACGTTGAGTGACTCTGTGATGGGCACTTGTACACATGTTCTTTTCCATACATGGGAGTAGCCATGATGGATGATATCACGTTGAGTGACTCCGTGATGAGCTCCTTTCCACAAATGGGTGTAGCCATTGTGAGTGTCATGTTGATTCCCTTGTGCTTGTGATTATCCACCCTCTAGGAGTAGCCATGGTGGACATCATGTTGAGAGACTCCATGATGACATCACGTTGAGTGACTCCGTGATGGGCACTTGTACACATGTTCTTTTCCATACATGGTAGTAGCCATGATGGATGATATCACGTTGAGTGATTCCGTGATGAGCTCCTTTCCACAAATGGGTGTAGCCATTGTGAGTGTCATGTTGAGAGACTTCATGACATTGGATATCTGGAAGAATTCCCTCCTAGCTAAGAGGGAGTGTTGATGTTGTAGCCGCGGGCCTCTTCTTCCAGCGATTTATTTTAATAAGCAATAAATCAAATATAGTCGTTGGCTATTTATTTATTGGAGACGATTTTGTGAAGAGTCGCTTCACTTAAATATTAAATAATATTTTGTTTAATGTGGCCAACTTCATCTTAATATTCGCCACCTTTTATGTGAGACACAACCATTCATTGGTGGCTGACCTTTCATCCTTGATGGGATGCATTGATTAGCTATTACCTCATCGAATTGTATATAAGGGAGGTGCTGCTCTCTTTCATGATCATTCAGTTCATTCATTCAAGTCAAGTGCGAATTATCTACAGCAGGAGTTCAATAGTACAGATTGATATTATTCTTCAAGGAGATCGACTTCATTATTCAAGGAGTTAGATATTATTTCTCTTGAGATTGCATCAAGTGTGGTGCTGTTAATTCGGCCTTGTATTTGGCCTCATTGTAAAGCGAATTGCTGTTCATTATTCAATATATAAGAGATATATTGTTGCTGGGTTTTTCTCCCTCAAGTTGGAGGGTTTTCCCATGGTATATGCTGTGTCAAATTGTTTGAAATTGTTCTATTTCTGCTTATTTAAATTCTGATCCTAAAACTAACAGGAAGGTCACTCAAACGAGTTTTGTGGCTGATATCCTTTACCCACAGCACTCCCACAGCCTGATGAACCCCTAGCTGAGGCTAAAACTCTAAAATTTAATTCTTCCACTTCATGTTCACTACTCTCATTGTTGCTGCCCATGTTGTTTTGTGAAAAAATAATGCAAATAAAAAAACATCTCTTCCTCAAAACTTGAAAAAAATCAGAAAAAAAAAATGAAAGAATCAATTAACTCTTATACGTCTTTTTTTATCTCACTACTCAATGTCATTATGTTGCCCTAGTTTTGATTTCTCCACCTGCACCTTCAAACCTTGCTCAATTTTTTTTTAAATCCTCCAACTCCACTACAAAACCTTTTAGCATGTAAAAATAAATTAGAATGAAAGAGGGGGGCTTCATTTTGCTCATTTAGGGCTAAGTGTAGAGTGGGGGGCCACAAAAAAAGAATATTAAAATATTTTATTGATTTTGGGCTTCTTTTTTTTAATTAAGTGTTTTGCCATGGGGAGGGCTGACCATCCTCGAGATAGTCAAGAGCATCCCAAGAAATATCCTTGCATTTCATGGGTGTTTCTGGGTCAGCTAGGGCAGAAAAAAAAATTGGGGACAGCAGGGGGGCGTTGTCATGACCCCGAAATTACACCACTAAAATATAAAGCATTGAAATATACTAAATAAATAAAAAGAATGACAAAATAATAAATATTAAAAATATAAATATAAATATTAACAATTCAAATATTATTATACTTACAATCATACTATAAATATTAAAATATAAAATATATATAACTAATATAAAAAATATATATCCAATTTATAATGCATATTGAAAAGTAATACAATTATAATGATAATTGAGAGCCCCACAAAGGGCAGTGATCAGAATCAGGACAACAGCTCTAGACTTTTAAAAAGGTCTGACCATACTCTCTTAATCGCCCAAGACAAAGAGCCTATTTAAATGCAGCAATTAACAATGAATATAATGGGCAGTGATGAATAAATATTACTCCTTGTTAATAAAGGACTCTATAAAGTGAAGAGATTCATAAGGTGTGATGGGGTATTTAAGCAAGAGAAATTGGAGATAATTTTTTTGAAAAAAGGGTTCTTGAAGGTAAGAATTATACAAACATCAGCAGACTTGAGGATATATGCAGATTTAGGATAAGGATAATAAATTAGAAGTCTGACTACATCAGCAGATATAATCGTGGATGTCTACAGCAGCAGAAATATATAAGGAATATTACAGAATAATAACAGCAGATATATCCAGAAATAAGAAAGAGATCTGAACTCAGATAGCAGCAAGGAATAGAATGAGATTTGAACAGATAGAAGATATCTCTTAAAATAAATATTGTCTGCATCAAGAAGATTATGGAAGTAAATTGTAGAATATAAGTAGGGAAAAAACTATAACATAAGTTACGATTGTGCAATAATGGTGCTTGCAGCAATTATTGAGCCTTATAAGTAATTATAACTCTTTAATATAAAATGAATAGATTGTGTGTGTGTGTATATATATGTCCTTATCCTATGATCAATCAATTGTAAGGTTGAAGGAAGCAAGTTAGGAGGATGCAGTCTATGGGCTCCCCCCCATGCTAAGTAGACCACCTCAAGGGTGGAATTGTCTTGGTTCGGACATTCCTGCCACTTGGGGCCAAAGGATGGGAACTCTTGGTCAGATGCTCATGCTCTTGGGCTTAGGTGGGTTGAGTAGTTTATAGGCACACCCTTTCAAGGCTTTCCTATCAATCCAAACTATGATTGGTTGTTAGGATGGATTCAAGGAATTGCAATCATAAGAGAGATTGACAAGATAGCATGGATAGAAAAAGCAGTACAAGTGTATCCACTAAGTAGCCCACCACAAGGGTGGAATTGTCTTGGTTTGGACGTTCTTGCCACTTGGGGCCAAGGGGTGGGTAGTCTTGGTTGGACACTCGTGCTCTTGGGCTTAGATGGATAGCTTCAGGCGGACTTATCCTACTTCTCATCCAAATCCTGTTATGATTAAAACTTCCACTATGCATTATGGATATTGGTAGTTTAGATAGACTTGGAAGAGTTATGTATTTTAAAAAGATAAGGCATTTATTACGTTTTGATCATATGAATTATATTTCCAATATTATCTAATATGGTTGAAGGACCTAAAACCAAGATTGATCTTGTTTGAGGCATTTAAGTGGCAAGTTATAACCCTGACTACATCAAGCTTGTCATTCTAGGGCAAGATTTGTGGCAATCCCAAAATGGGGCATTACAGACGTTTCCTAGGCATCCCTACATCCCCAAGGCATCCCGGTACAAGAATGGACTAAAAACCCTAGTGACACATCCCCAAGGAACACAAATCTGTACTAATTGATTCAAAGAATCTATCAAACGGTATGTCAATGCTCTAATGTAATCTTGGAGACAACAATCAACACAAGCAGGATTGTTCCACAACTCCTTGAACACTCAAACATGTTGAGTGTTAGATCCGAGCATAGTTTCAAAAGTCTCTGAGTACATGCAAGTTATTTTGTCAACTGAGTAAATCACACATTAACTCGCCTAGCGAAGTGTTGCCAAATTTTTGGCAAGTTTTGCTGAGTCTTGGCGAGCTTTGGCAAGTACTCCCGAGTTTTGCCAAGATAATGAATATAAGAATTATAATGAACTGTGAATGGATGGTAAGGATGCGAAAAAACCATTTAAGCAAAATATACATTAGTTTTTGAACATTTATTTTCTCTGCAGGGGCGATTTGAATGGCAAGACACATTGCTTTAAAGTTTAAACATTGGATGAATCCCATAAAAACTTCATGACCTGTACATGAAATTTTGAAAAGCAATTCATCACAATTAGAGGACTGTAACCTAGTACAAATAGCACACAAAATGGCCATACAGTTTTCCTAGTAGTAAGCTATGTTTTCAAGTCAGGTACACAATTCATTTTCACTTACAGTATGTTAAAAAATATGAGACCCCCTTGAACCTAGATTTACAGCATTGCTGAAGCACCTCATGCATTTCAGTCTAAACCATAGTTGTAAAGCTCACCAAGTACTTCTAATATTTTTTCACATGCAAGAAACTCACCCATTTATTCATGGCTAGTTTCAGCAAGTTTTGCATTGAGAATCATGCAGAGCACTCACACTCAACAAATCTGCAAGAGAAACTCACATACACCAGGTTTTTGCCAAGTTGCCAAGTCCAAGTCAAAGTTAGGTCTGCCAAATTTTGCTGAGTCACAAGATTTCAAACTTCTTTTGCCAGGTCTGTCTGTCCCATGTTACATAGCTAATTACAGTGATTAAATGAGTTTTGTACCCACCATACATGCTTTATTCCATAAACATCATTTTTTACATTTATTATTCCACTTTTATCATCCCTCTTTGGTTTAAACTTTCAACATTATCATTTCATTACTCGCCATGAAATCATCAATGTACTCTGACTGAAATAACTACCAAAAGTTAGATCTATAATTTATTCCACTTGGCAGTATCAGACTGCTGTACACATGCCTGGTATCCACTAAAGTACACTAACTGCCAACCTTCAGGTTAACTGGCAAGAAAAGGGAAAACTAATGATCATTTAAACATAAAGCAGCAGCACAGATATAGATATAATGGACAACTACATTAACATTTCAAGTACTCAGAAACAACTAAGAGCTTTTGTTAGTGAAGATATGGATGTAACACTGAATCACATAAACATTTAAAGCATATCAGAAACAACTAATTGCTTCAAACAGAAGGGCAAAATCTAGAAATTCAACTTGTGAGCTACTAACCAGGATAACTTACCATAAATTCTCATATACCACTCTAGTCAAATAGATTTATAACTTATGAAATTGGCAAATAAATTTGCAGGAGGCTGTAAGCTTATCATTGAAAGGGTTGAAGAAGATTATAATTTTAAATATATACATACCACAGATACCAGACGATGCATGTAGCCTTCATCTAATCCCCTATAAATAACACCAACATCAATTTCTGTGGTAATTGCATCCAGAGTAGCCGATATGTCCTCAATATTTTCATGATTATTCTGCCAACCCAAAACTGACAGAACATTCATGGATATTAGCTTTTATCCTAAACTATATGGAACGTAGAGAAAGGAAAACTAAGCATTCGCATCAATAACAAGTACTCACAAATGCAACAAGACATCTATTAAGAATGGTGTGAATTACCAGTTGTAAACACACGCGGTGCAGCACAAAGAAGATGGTGAATGTAATTTAACCGTCCACATCCACCAGTCTCAGCATCACAAGCTAATTGATGATTCATCTCCACGAACTTGAGAAGTTCATCAAGGGAACTCTCTATGTACATGATCTGAAGCAAGTTGATATTGTAAATAGCATGCTTCTAATGAGAGGAATATCTTGCACAACACCAAATTGATGGCATATAAGGGGAGGTATATGTATCTCACCAACATTGCCCCTTAGATAAAACCTGAATAACAAGAGATGGATTAACTGAAATTATGACTCACCTTCATTGTGCGGAGTGCACTGGCATTGATATTATGAAAGAACGAAGTGTATTTTAAATTCCGTGACTCTAGGCCACAACTCTTGCAATTCATCTGTTCAGAAATGTCAAGACCAAACAGCCTATGAGCAATACAAGTTTGGTTTTGGCAATCCCACGATCCTATGTTACCACTTCCATCTGACTCTGAATCTGAAGTTGTGCCATTTGATGTAAATGCACGATGCATGCAGTCAAAGATCACAGCCAATACTTCAGATGCATCATTCATCTGTGCCTGATACAATAACAATACTCAGAAAAAGCTAGATAATGAAGAAACGTCAGAAAAAGGTTGCATAGTGAATTCTTAATCTGTATTTGAAGCTCAAACAAAGACTTTAAAATCAATAATTAGTTGCATCAAAAATCAGCATTCCTGTTTTAATTTCTCTCTCAGATGGTAAGTAAACTAGTTGGCTATATTTGAAATTTAAAAAATTCATGGCCCTTGTACTCGTAAGTATATATACAGTAGCAGGGACACATTTAAACAACTCAATAGTATTGCAATTGAAAACATTCTGATTATTACCTGCTGAAAGAAATTGCTCTCAGGATAAAGTGTACTGAGTGCAATTCTCAAGGAAGTAGGTGCAACAGTTTCGTGGGTTGCTTCTGTGGTCACTGAGCTTAAAGCGACAAAAATACTGTGGAGTGCGCAAACAACACACGGATCGCCCACATGAACATGCAGGGAGTTTGACAGTGCAAGAAACTCCTCCCGAAATCTCCGTAAATGCCATAGTGACTAGACATTCAACATTCTAAATTTCAAACAAATATCGAACAAAGAAGCCCCAAAAGAATTTTCATTTACATAAGAACTGTAAATTTAAAACTGCAATATACGAAATGAACTATATAGATCTGGTAACTTGCAAAAGAAATGTTTTGAAGATATGAAACATTAAAATGGCATTACAATAACTACCTGTATGATAACATTTAAGAAACAGTTGTACTCGCCAACTTCATTCTGCAAACCCTTCCCAAAAGTTTCCACTTCAGTTGCTACTTTTAGAGGCAAAACACTTGAGGTTTGTATAATGCCATCAGTCATAGGGTATCCACCGTCAGTTTTGGTAGCTTCATGTAAACTCAAAGAACTTTGCTTGGCATTATAAGCATCTGCAAAATAAACAACAGAATTTAGATCTTAATGGTTAACAATTTAACATCAATCAACTTATGCTTCCAGTAGCACAACTGTGCTAAATTGGCATGAAGAGTAATCAAACAGTAGACTTGTGTTTAAATTTATACTTAGCATGCAATGTTTCTGAAACCTAAAGACACAACCCACTAATACACAAGATGTAACACAATATTAAATCTTCTTGTGATGGAAAATATAGTTTGACTGAGACTGATGTATCCACATGTAGGCCAGCTAAATCCATTCCAGGGAGACCCAGAAGATGAAACTCATCAAGAGACGTGGGTAATGAGATACTTACCATGATGGGAAGAATGCTGCTTGCAAAAACAAAGCTGCAGAATCTCTAACATTAATTAGGGGTTTGAAACTTCCAATCAAAAAGCAGAAACAAAAATCAATGCTTCAGTGACCACTGCGTCATTGTTGGAGTTGATATGGCAGAGGGACTCCAAGAATGCACTCTTATCGGCCCAATCAAAAGAAGCTCACTTTTTAGATGTAAAAGGAAAACATAACCCATAATCTGGTAAGCTAGAAAACATTTTCCCTATCAACTTAATAGGACCATAACAGCAAAAATCTTTCAGGGAAAAAATCAGCAAATCAGAAGATTTAGATTTTTACATAAAAAATGGGGACTTAATCAAGGAAAAAAACAGATTTTCAAAATACATAGAAAAATGCAACAAATAAAAAGAAGAGAAAAACTTGCTGTTTTTAAAATTTAATAGCATAGAGATATATAGAGCAAATTAAAAAGAGGTTAGATGGAGTTGTATTTTACAACAAACAGAAACCCATTTATGTCTTTTCTACCAAGTCTATCTAGTATCTTTTTTTATATGGGTCGAGGAAGGAATCCATCATACATACCTCATTTAGAGTTTTTAGTCAACACAAACCTTGGTTCTTTTTTATTCTTATTATATTTATTTGTTATGTCAAGAGGCATTCTACAATGGCAGCAAGGCACAGACCATGTACATAAAAACCAAAACACAATTGACATATATTTTAAAGAAAAAACTAAAATTATAAATAACTCTTAAAATAACATTAACTTTTCAAATAAAAATAAAATAAACAATTTAAATAAAATAAAATAATTCTTCAATAGTTCTGAAGTAAAATAAAATATTTCTTAAGTAAATAAAAATAGCTCTTAAACACTAGATTCTTTCACAATACAACCAAAATCAAAAACTCCTACAAGAAAATAACTGAGATAGGTTTACCAGATGGGACAAAAACAGAGAGCCCAGATGAAATAAAGAAGGACGCAATAAGGTTCCTTAAACAGATTTTGGCACCAGATGGTGATAAGGATGTCCTCAACAACAGTAAAATATTAGAAAATATTCCAAAGCTAATAACTGATGAAGAAAATACTAAGTTGGCTGGACCATTCACAAGGGAGGAAATCAAGAAAGCAACATTCCAACTACACCCAGACAAATCTCCAAGACCTGATGGCTTTCTAGCATTATTCTATCAAAAATGTTGACATTTCCTAGAAGAAGAGGTATGGGAAATTTGTGAAGACTTTAGAAAGAAAAAGAAGTTCATCAAGGATATGAATAATACTATGCTAATCCTAATTCCAAAAGAAGAAGCATGCTCCAGTTTTGGGGACTACAGACCCATACCACTATGCAACACAATTTATAAAATACTATCTAAGGCATTAGCTAACAGACTGAAGAATATACTAGAGAAGATAATATCACCAAACCAAAGTGGTTTCAAACCTGGAAGGGATATAGTGGATAGCATAATACTTGCAAATGAAGCTGTCCACACTATCAACAAGTATGCTAATAAGTTATATGTAACCAAGGCATATAAGTTAGCAAGTATGCTAATTAAGTTAGATGTAAGCAAGGCATATGATAAAGTTAAATGGAGATTCCTAATGAGAATAATGGAGAAGTTTGGCTTCTGCAAAGATTGGGCACAAATGGTATATCAATGCATATCCTCAATAAGATACTCAGTCCTCATAAACAGTTCACCATGTGGGTTCTTTGAAAGCACAAATGGCATAAGACAGGAGGATCCAATTTCACCCTTCTTATTTGTCATCATGGCGGAAGCCCTTAGTAGAGACATTACAGCATATCAAAATCGTGAGGAATGGAGAGGAATTCAAATAGCAAGAGGCATAGAAGCCACAACACATCGGCAATTTGCTGATGACACAATCCTTCATGGGGAAGCCTCAATAAGGGAAGCAAACCTATGCTCCACGGGGTTTCGGGGACGGGGAGTACCCGGTACGGCGGGATGAGTTTCCGGTACGAGGGTACTTTTGGGTCATTTTTTAGGGGACGGCAGGGGACGGCTGATAAAAAAAAATAGGGAATTTTTTAAAAATATATAGAAATTTCAAATGTTCATAGCATAACATTGATAAAGCATTCATTCTAGACATTTGTATAAGCTTAATACATATCATTAGACTTGAATTGAGATTTCACATGAGAATCGACAAACAAATTAACAAAATTCAAATGCTTTTCATTATCAATGTGCACACATATCATATAAAAGTCTGATAATTATAACCAAAATGCCCAAAGGCTCCAAGTCTCAACTATGAAATGACATGCTAAACATAAAACTAAGAAAATATATCGCTGTCCAAGGTCCCTAATCAGCATAAGGTAGGTCTAAATCAGCATCGCCCTCACCATTAGAGCTCGAGTCAAAGTTAGTGTCAGTGTCCATGTCAATAGAAGGATCTGCCTCAACCAATGGAACCCCAACCAATCCCTCATGTGCATTCTCCTCAATCTGCATAGCATCTTTGGGATTAACATCCCAACGTAAGGCTGGAGTCTAACGATACTGACTAGTTTGGCGATCCTTCACGCAGCTGCTCTTCTTTTGCTCTCCTTCACTTCACAAGCCAAATGTAAAAATGAGTTGCTTTTTCTCATTTTAGGGCATATATAAGGCATAAATTAGGTTAAGTGGCATGGCGCGTCCCTTGTGAGCCCGCCCATGCCTTTTTTTCATTTTAAAAAACTTTATTTTTTTATAAAAATGTGTTTTTTTTGCTGCTGGGCCATAGGGTACTTCTAGAAGTACCCGGTACGGATGGGGGAAGGCTGGGAAGTTTCGGGTACTTCTAGAAGTACCCTACGTCCCCTGCATTCTGCCAAAAGTCCCCTGGAAGTACCCGGTACTTGGAGGGAAAAAGGGGACGGCCAGGGGACGTTTCCTAGCCGTCCCCGCGTCCCCGTTTCATACCCGGTACGGGAAACGGCATAAAAACATAGGGGACGCGTCCCCGTGGAGCATAGAAGCAAACACAATAAAACAATGTATGGAAGAGTACATAGAAGTATTGGGGCAACATATAAACAAGGATAAATCAAAGATATACTTCTTTTACACAAAGAAAGTTTTGCAAAAAAGGATTGCTAAAACTCTAGGTTATACAATAGGGGAGCTCCCCTGCAAGTATTTGGGAGTACCCCTATTCAAAGGTATGATCAGATCAAGCTTATGGGAACGGATAATAGATAAATGCAACGATAAATCCAAAAATTGGAGAGGCAAATGGTTGACTCTAGCTGGAAGAATAACAATGATAAAGACAGTTCTATCAGCCATACCAATATTTCCAATGTCATATATGCAATTAACTGTGAAAGCAACGTCAGGGCTGGAAAGCATACTAAAAAGATTCCTATGGGAAGGTTCAAATGAGGAGTATAAGATCCCACTGATTCATTGGGCAGGCATAAGGAATATGAAGGCTCAAAACTTGGCATTAGGCACCAAGCTGATCTGGAGAATGTATCACAAACCAGCAACACTATGGTGTAGTCATGTATGGAATTTCATGTTAAACTGCAAGCACATAATAACAGATCACTTGACATAGCAGATTAATGATGGGACAAAGGCAGATTTCTGGAAAGATTCCTGGGGAGGCCACAAACCCCTAATGGAATATCCTGAATTGGCCCCTTAAGAAACTAACATCAGCAGTAAGTATGGAAGATGTGTTAGAAACTATGTAAGGACAGATGGGAATGGGAATAGCAGGTGGATAAATCTTGATGAATTGAATATGGAGGAAAAGGTGAAAGAAACCCTAAGTAAAGTCCTTAAGGAAAGACAAATTTGTCTTAATAGCCAACCAAAAAGAATAATCTGGTGTGAAGCCAAATCAGGTAACTACACAGTTAAGATGGGATATCTAATACAGATAAAACAAGGGAAAGTGACTGGCCGAATAAACTCTGTTGGGGTAGAAGGATATTGCCAAAAGCAGGTGCCTTCACATGGACGGCCTTGCACGGAAGAATCTTAATAGGCGATAGACTAAAAACAATTGGTATAGAAGGTCCTAGTTGGTGTATACTATACCAAAAAGATAAAGAAAATGCAAATCACTTACTGTTAAACTGCTCCTACACAACACAAGGTTGGGACTGGCTTCAAGAGAAACTAGGGTGGACAACACCCAGAAGAAACAAACTATGGGATCATTTTGTAAGCTGGCCTACATTGAAGCGGGAAGCTTTCTGGGGCCACATATGGCAGGCGGCGCCATCTATCCTAATATGAAATCTGTGGAAGCAACGCAATAGAAGAATATTTCAGAATAAAGTAAAAGAAATAAAGGAAGAATTACAAATGACAAAAAAATAACATATCAGAATGGCTAAATACCCATATCAAGTCACAGAAAAAAGCAAGATTTACTAGTTGGGATGATGAACTAATGAAAAGGTGGAGATCATTAAAAGTTCCACCAGGCTTTCAGTTTGCTACAAATACCAAAGCTAAGAGACTAAAAGCAAAGTGGACCCATCCCCCAATGGGAAAATTGAAACTAAATACAGATGGGGCTTCCCAAGGCAATCCAGGAAGGTCAGGAGCAGGTTGTATAGTGCGGAATGAGGTGGGTGTATTACTTATAGCAGCCTCTATAAAATTACCCAGCGGCACCAATAATGCAACAGAGATAGAGGGAATTTTATAGGGCCTACAGTCTGTGTCACAGCATTCGCCGAATATTTGGCATGAAATTCGGAATTCGTCGAATTTCTGGAAAAAATATGAAATTCGTTCAAATTCGTTCAAATTCGTCAAAATTCGGACGACTTTAAATTTATTAGAAAAGTCAACTCAAAAAGTGCTTTCGTTTTAGGGTTTCGACGGAATTTTTTAATAGGTATGCAGCCGCGGCGAGTAAATATCACGTCTTTTATTTTCGGCTCTCTCTTTCCAGTTTCGACTGTTGCAGAAAACGCGAACGGGAAGATTTATTAAGTTTTCGCAGTCTCCTGAGGTCTTCAAGGTCGACGAAGGCGTGAGGCGTCCTCTGCAAATTGTTTAAAATCGCGTCCAAGCTCGAAGCTGAAGCGCGTTCATTCTGCAAGTTGCCTCCGACCCTCCAAGCTCGAAGCCACCTTCATTTGCACGTCCTGTCCAAGCTCGAAGCCACCTTCTGCAAATCACGTCTCACGGGTCTGCATCTAGCTCGAATCGAAGTTGAAAGGTAGGCCATTTCTGCATATATTTTTTCCACGAAAAATCTAGGGTTTTTATAAATTTTTATTTAATATTGTATTATTTTATTTATATTAGCTTTCTTATTTTTTATTTTGTTAATATTAGATTTAATATTAGGTTTAATATTTTATTAATATTATATATAATATTTGTTTTAGTTTTTATTATTTTAATAATATTAGATTTAAGACTGTTATTGTTATTCAGAATTCTTATAGATTTAAATTAATTTTTTTAATATTGTATTATTTTCAATATTCTGTGTTTAAAAATTAAAATTAAAAGTTAATATATATTTATTTTATGTTTTTAGTTTTAATAATTAAAATTAAAATAAGAAATTACTATATTATTTATTTTATTGTTTAAAATATAGGGTATTATTTTGTTTTTAAATTAAAATATTTTTTATTTTTATGTTTTATAAAATAAAATTTAGTATTTCTTATTTAATTTTTGAAGTAAAAATACAAAATGAATATATTTTGATTTTATGTTTTCAAAAATAAAATCTGTATTTTGTCTTTGAAACATGCAGATTGTTACTTTATGGCTCCCAAGAAATCAACTGCCGAGGCATGGAAATATGTCACTCGCAATGGTACAAGTCTCACATGCAACAAGTGTCACAAACCTTTTACTGGAGGTTTGACAAGAGCAATGGACCATTTACTTGGTATTTCAGGAGGTGCAGGAGGAGGTGTTGAAGCATGTCCAAACGTTACCCCAGAAATGAGAGTTGCTTTAGAGAAAGAACAGTCCTCTTCAATTGTAGGAAAGATGAAGAATGCACAAAAAAAGCAGAGAATAGAAGAGGAAATGGTTCAGTCTAGACACACAGCATCTATCATGTCTTCCTCTTCCACCTTACCTAGGCATGTGGGTAAATCAAAAGAGAGTGGAACCTTGAACAGTTTTTGGAAACCAGTAGAGAAACAACAGGTGGATGATGCATTAGCTGATTTGTTTTACTCAAGTGCGATTCCATTCAATGTTGCAAGGAATCCACATTTTCGTAATGCAATTCAGAAAGTTGCAGAGTTTGGCAAAGGGTACACACCCCCAACTTCAGAGGCTTTTAGGACAACTCTTTTGCAGAGGTCAAAAGATAGAGTGACTGAGAAATTAGTTGATGTCAAAGCCTCTTGGAATGAAACAGGTTGCACTATATTGAGTGATGGATGGTCAGATATATGTCAAAGGCCATTGATTAATGTTTTGGTGTCTTCTCCTGATGGTGTTGTGTTTTTGAAAGTGATTGACACCATGCACCACAAAAAAACTTCTGAGTATATTTTCCAAATATTAGATGAAGCCATTCTTGAAGTAGGGGTGGAAAATGTGGTTCAAGTTGTAACTGATAGTGCAGCAAATTGTGTGGGAGCTGGGAAACTGATTACAGAGAAGTACCCAAGAATATATTGGAGCCCATGTGCAGCCCATTGTCTCGATTTGCTGCTTCATGACTTGGCTAAATTCCCATGGGTACATGAAGCTATTCATAGAGGGAGAGCAATTGCAAATTTCATACGGAATCATCGTCTCACATTGAGTCTTTATAGGCAGCATGCATCCAAGGAGTTGTTGAGGCCTTGTGAAACAAGATTTGCATCATTTTATATCACTTTGAAAAGAGTGGTTGAAGAAAAAGCAGCTTTGAGGGCTGTTATTTGTTCCAATCAGTGGGAAAATTCTGTGCTTTCAAAAGGTCCTAAGGGGAAGAACATAGAGCAAATTATTCTAAATAGCAATTTTTGGGAAAGTGCAGCAAAAGTTTTGATTATATGTGAACCAATTGTTGACGTGCTTCGTATGGTTGATGGTGACACTCCTTGCCTTGGCATGCTTTATGAAAGCATGGACCGTTGTAAGGAATCTATTCAAAAAGCACTAAACAATGTAGAAGCAGAATACATGGAGATATGGGAGACAGTTGATTGTAGATGGAAAATGATGCACACACCTTTACATGCAGCAGCTTGTTTTTTAGAGCCTAAGTTGTTTTCTATTAATAGAAAAGGTGATTCTGAAATTATGGGAGGGCTTTTTGAAGCCATTCAAAAGCATGCATCAAATGCAACAATTTCAGCACTAATCAGAGATCAATGTTGGGAATACAAGAAAGGAGAAGGGATGTTTGGAATGGCAGCAGCTAAATATGACTTGGCACGTATACCTGGATATAGATGGTGGTTGGACTATGGAGGACAAACTCCTGAGCTACAAGAGTTTGCTGTTCGCATTTTGAGTCAGGGAGCAAGTTCATCGGCTTGTGAGAGGAACTGGAGTTGCTTTGAACACATCCATTCCAAAAAAAGGAATAAATTGTTGTCTGGAAAGTTGGGAGATCTTGTCTATGTTCGCAGCAATTTAAAATTATTCATGAACAAAGCAGCAAAGAACTCTTCCTCACAAGAAATTTTTGAAGACATAGCAATGCCAGTTGCAGATGAGCCTGACTTTCTAGATGATGAATTGAGCAGTGATACAGATGATGATGATCTAGCATCTCAGCCAAGTGCTCTTGATGACTTGGAGCTTTTTTGAAGTTCTAAAGTCTTGGTTGTTATTGTACCTTTTTGACAAAAGAACATATTCGCAAACGTGATTTCACATGTTTCTTATGGTTTATATTTTATAAATGTGTCATCTTTTTTTAATGATTTCAAATCTATTTATCAATGTTAAACTATTTAAACAATTTTATGGATATATTACTTATATTTATTAAATTTTTTTTTTTTTTACATAAGGCGAATTTGATCCGAATTTTATACTTTTCAAATTTTTTCCTTGCCGAATTTCATCCGAATTTCATTGTTGCCGAATTCGAATTCGAATTCGAATCTGGTGACACAGCCTACAGTTGTGCAAAGAAAGATGTCTTAAAAACATAGAAGTAGAATGTGACTCTACAGTCTGCATCAATGCATTACTTAATGAAAGACTGAGTGATTGGAAGTTGCAAACACATATATCGGGATCTCCTAGCTAACCATGGAATAGATCAAGTAGAACCGGCTATTGTAAGCCGTCAACCAAGCACATGGCAGGGAATGGATAAGTTGCTTGAAACAGAAAAGAATGGTGAAACAGCTACATAGATCCCGCCAGACAAAACCAGAAAAGAGGTAAGGCAGCATCAAAGCCAAGGTAAGGAAGATAGTCTGAGGTACGTGCCTAAAACCCTCTCTCTAAAGTTTACAAAAATCACAAACTTAAGTTCTAAAAATAAAATAATAAACTGGTGAAGGGAGGTCTAAACAAATAAAAAGTATGAACATGAAATCAAGTAGAACATAAAAGGCGTATATTGACATTAACCAAAAGTAAAAACAATGGTCCTAATCTAGAAATAAAGGTTAAGGCAATAATAAAAAGAAAGTGTAAGACTCAGCTCTCCCAAGTTAAAGCGGAAAAGCTCAAAACATTAGCCATAGAGCTGTTTTAAACAAGGAGGAATAGGAGGCCAGAATGACAAAGGGGGCCCATAAAGCGAATACCAGAACTGTAATCCTAAAGCTAAGACACAAGCACTGGTCACATTAACATGCTGATTAAACCAGTGGTTGTTTAATAACCTGGGTAGCTTTTATTAAACCCTAGAAGTTGAAATCAATTGTACCCAATAATCACAAACAACAAGTGAGAACTCACCAATTCTCATTAGAATCAGCACGTTTCAGGAATGACAATTGGCAAAAAGCACAAACATCTTTCAAATGAAAAATTGCACTTAGGGAAACCGGAAGACAATATGTGACAGATTGAAACAACTAATGCCTTGAGAAGTCACTAAGTGTGAGTGCAAGGCATAACAATAAATCCCAATAGAGGAATTGCAGACCATAGGATGTTTTTAACTAATATCACGAAACTTACAGTGAAATTAACCTTATAACCTAGAAGAATCCCCTAAGTTAAGAACAAGAGAAGAAGATTATCATTTAATTTTTAAAAATGTAATTAAGTCGTGAACCTGAGAGTTATACCAATTTTAAAATCCTCCTAAGTTAAAGTAGAAAAGTCCAAAACTGATTACATTTACTATCTAAAATATTAGCCAAAGAGTTGTAAACACAGGAGGATAGTAAGCCTGAATGACAAATGGGGTCAATAAAGCAGTTACAAACAATGATAATCCTAAAAGCTATGATATAGGCACTGGTCACATTAACAATCTGAACAAATCAATGGCTCTTTAATAACCTGGATAGCCTGTAAGAAACCCTACAAAGAGTAGACAATTACGTTCAATAATCACATCAACAAGTGTGAATACATCAATTCACAATAGAATCATCACGTTTCTGGAAGGACAACCAGCAAAAAGCATAAACTTCATTTAATTGAATAGAAACTGCACATAGGGAAACCAGAAAACAAGATGGGACAGATTGAAACAACTAGAGGTTTCATTAAGCGTGATAAACCCTAAAATAGGATCTGCAGATCATAGGAAGTTTATTAACCAAAACCATCTATCGTTTAAAGCACAAAAGCATGATCATTGAATAAAGGGATAACCGGAAAAAGCAAGATTACCATTTAACTTAAAGAGAGTGCACTTAATTCGTGAACTTGAGAGTTATGTCATTAGCTACTTCAAAGATTCAGCAAACACACGCAATTTAAATTTCTAAGACTTTCTTATCCAGTAATCATCCATGAAAGCAAAAAGTTAAAGAGAACGAAAGGACAACAATGTATAGATAAAGTCTTATATTCATATAATATAATAACAGTTACCATATAGAGAGTATTCAGGTAAGTTGATAACATAGTACGAAGGTCTGAAAGATACCCTAAACCCTAACCGAATATAGTAGATGAAACTTCATTACAAACATATATGATTCATGGATAAGAAGGATGAAAAATTTGCAAAAAGGGATATATACAAAAAGGCGTATATGAGTAGGTAAAGCACCTTATCTCCATAAACAGTGACTTATTATCTTAAAAGCCAAAGCAGCTCTCAAACTCGATAAACTTGGACACCCACTGATTATCAACCTCTAGCACCAACTGATAGCAACGCTTGAGGAAGTCGTAGCTAGACTTGCAGAGGAAACGATGGTACCAGTAAGCAGAATCTAGCACGTCGGAAATGAAGGGAAGAATATCAACAATGGCGCCATTTTGTTGAGCTGGAAGACCTTCCCCTAAACGAGCCCTCACCAAAACCGCCTCAAACCCAACCAACAGAAAAGATTTAAAAACCTTCTTGGAAATTTTGAACACCATCTCTTTGGATGCATGAAGATCCAGGAGACACCCAACAAAACGCAAGTTGATATCTGTATTCAAGTGATATTTCCCTCTGGATTGTAGGAAACGTTTCCCTAAAACCAGTTTGACAGCCTTCAAAGCCAGATTATCCCTCTTAGTAAGCAGCCCTCACAAATGCCGATCTGTAATTGGACCCAGAAACGCAACTTGTGGCCTGGAATTGGTTAGGTAAACGGAAGTTGATCCCATTGCGTAAAATACAGCCAACATTTGCGAAAAAATCTCATAAAAAATTAAGGAAAAACAGACATGAAGAGTAATGAGTGCCAAAATAGAACATTCGTGTAGGAAAAAACCAGTTTAATGAACCCATCAAGAAATTATGGTAACTCCCACAAGCAGAAGACCTGGCCACAAGCAGAAGCGAGTAAAAGAAATGATGATCTAAAAACCTTCTCTAAAATGAGCAGGATAAACCACTCACACTGTCAGAAACATTAGCTCGAGAAATAAAACCAAAGGGAAGTCACATGGCTGAAGTACCCTCCTTGAGCTAAAAGCCACATCATATAATCATGTTAATCAAAATCGACGGAGATCAAAGTGATAAGTGTTACGAAGTACTGAATTATCATTTAGGGATGTCATATCAAACAAGTTGTCGGATGGAAGTAAGGCCAGAGAGGAAAACCAGCGTGGCATGCTATGAGGCCAAAAGGGGAGAGGGGTTGACACATAAGCATTGGGAAAAGAAAACAATGCGAGTCCAAAGACAATATAATATGAAAGGGCTGTAAGTGATAGAAGAGTAAACCTAAAAAGACCACTATATTTAATCAAAAAGAATAAGTGAATTGAAATAAAATAATGGGTACTACCCACCATCAAAGGGTAGAGCTTATCTAACAAATAAATAAATAAATTTTAATTCTTAAATAAATTATACTTGCATATAGAATGCCAAATAGAAAATTAACAAGATGCCAACAATGACAAATATTGGGTTATTCGCATTAAAAACAAGATAATACTAGGAAGCTAATTAATATTAGCTTAAATTGATAAAGTTAATGTGGACAACTATATTATATGTAATGAGAATGGAGTGATGTCTTCCTAGAAGACAACTCATCATATAAAATCGTAAGAGTATGGAAGAGTCGAGGCAATATTCTAGAGTTGGCTACAAATATGATATTTGTAAGTAAAAATGAATGATGCAAGGGTGCAGATCATATTTAATTAAGATAGCTACAAGTTGGTTTGACAAGCAATGGTGTTGGCAAGAGGAGTCCCCACCAAAACATTGTTCAAGCTTGAGTCAAGCAACGTAATAGCTCTGTTGTGCTAAGGTTGGCAATGAAAGAAACGAAACCTCTGTGTTGCCTATAGAGAAGTCAATGTCTTTTGACATTAGAGAGTAGGAAATGTTGACTGGTAAAGAGTCTCTCTTCTACATCTTATAGTTTTTGGTCATAATGATTATGTGCATGTTCCAAACGAAAAAAAATAAAACTAAATTGGATTATCAAACAAAAAAGTGTATATTTGTTGGGTATAGTGATACTATGAATGGCCACAACCATTGGAATCCAAAAACAAAGAAGATCGTTTATTGTCATAGTGTAATCTTTAGAGGTGTTAAAACGTCTCCAAATAAGTAATAGGTAGAAATTGTCCAGTTTGAATTAGAAGATGAAGTATGTATATTTGAATATGAACCAACATAAAAAAGCTAAGTTACCAGTTTGCATTCAAGTATGCTGGCCTGGGCAAAATACTTATGGTTGGCTACATATTAGGTGAGATAAATATCATAAATGTATACATAATTTAGCCTAAAAATACGAATTAGGTTCAGATAACCATATAAAATATAAATATATATATATATATATATAATAAACAAAACAACCATAGTCAAACTCGAATATCATGATAGACATTCATTGCTCAAGATTAAAATTAAAAATAATAAAAGCAGCAATCATTGTCATATTACTCTTCATAAAGACCTATTATGCAGGCAAAGTTAAATATAAATTAAGATATGTATTCAAATGACACATTGAAACCACTATAACAAATTAACTGAGTCAAAGGAGCTTTTCAAAGTTAAAAACTCATCATCTTTGTGGTCATAACAAGACCAATTTACTTTGATATATAAACTCATTATATACGAACATCCATAAGGACCTCTTGCAATCTAAGTCACAAGATTTGTCAAATATCAAACATGAAATTCAAATTTTAGCGAATTTCAAACTTTTCTATAAAATTCGTTAAAATTTGCCTTGGGATTCATACGGAAAATGTCTGCTATGTTTTTTATTGAAATATATTTGAATGTTGAGCCACTGGTCTCTGCCGCGTTTCCTTGGTTTTCAAGAAACAAATCCTAGTAAGAAGTAGCCCTAAAATCAAAACCTAACTTTCAAAAAGATTCTAGTAGTGAGAATGCGCAGGCCAGTCAGGTACTTTACTATGGTGCCAAATATGACAGCAGCTTTATTGAAGATTGAACGGGTCACTTTTGGACACATTATTCAGCCAAACAGCGAGTGCTGAAGTGATCGATTACCTGCAGAAGTTTACTAGTCTCCTTAGCAACGTGCAGGCCAGAATTGATGGCAAGATGGTTGAGATAAAAGCAGTGGCTCACATTCTCCGATACAACCATTTCCAGGTCATGCCCTACACTTCTCATGGCTCTACAATATTCCATCCGTGTTATCATGCATGAGATCTTTGTCCCTGATGCCAACAAGATTTGAAATCAATTTTTCTTTTGATTTAAGATGTGCATTTATATTTGGCGATGGGAGTGGTGTGTGTGACCCAATAAAGTGGGATACTATTTTATTTTATTTTATAGTTTTTATTTTTTAAATCATGCCCATTTCTTATTAAATTTTGTTTTTTATTCATTATGTTAAATTTTCATATTTTAAAATGAATAAATTAAGCTTCCATTATAATATATTTATTACTTCATATATAATTTAATTTATTTATTATTTATATATTAATAATATTTAAAATTTGAATTATATTTTTAAACATATTTATTATTTATTTTGCTTTGTATTTCGCTTTATTAATATATTTAAACAAATTAGTATATTAATATTATATTTTTACTTATTTTAAGTTTATTATTATATTTTAAGAAAATCAAAATTATATAAGATGAATTTAATCCAAATTTTTTACTTTTCGAATTTTTTCCTTGCTGAACTTCAGCCGAATTTCAATGTTGCCGAAGTTGAATTCGAACTCAAACCTTGTGGCTTAGCTTGCAATTGTAATGTAAGGCATCTCCACTTAGAAATAATTTATATGCTCCAAATTGTCTTTTTGAATGTGATTTTGAACTGCAGGGTGTCAGAGAAGCTGAATAAGATTATTTCCTGTTCCTAATTTTTTGAAATGGAGGTTGTTCTGAGTAGATTAATTGATGTTTTGCAAAAAAATATCATGTGTGGATGACCACTGCATGAACTAGATAGACTCAAAATCCTTGGGAGCCAAAGAATATAGTTGCACATTAAAGGTCCTAGAATCTGCATAGAACCATTGACACAAGCTCGGACTTCCAACAAAATGACAAGAACATCAAGGTTACCTGAATGGGCCGCCATGATGCCTATATGCATGTATTTTAACCAGCTAGCATCAGGTTGATTGAACAATTGCCAATTAGCTTGCTGCACAATGACATAACAACCATGTTGCGGGCAGGTTTAAAGTAGGTAGTGATAGGTCAACAACCCATTTTGTGAGGGCCAAGCACCTGTCTGTAGTGGAGCAGCACCACTACGCCATGCTAAGCTGGGTTTTCAGCACAACCATGACACTGTGGACTGCCATTAAATAAAAGAAAAATTCTTGTCCAGTTTGCCCAATGTTTGTTTTGGGTTCTTGATTTGCAGGCCGGATTCGCTTCATGGATGTACCCAGATGAATCCCGGCCGCAAAACAGATTCCCTACCCACACCCTCAGAGAACCAAACTGCCAACTTCTATCCAAAGCAAAATGGACCAGTATCCCAAGCTTGAGGTGAGCAAACTGATTAACTTAGGGAAAAAAATGAACCAGGGGAGGAAGAACCTCATACCCCAACCTTGACAAGTTCTATTAAAAAAGCAACCTAAAAGGTATACTCCACTTGATTTTCGTCATGCTTTTATTTTATGTGTTGTCCCCTTTTCAAAATGGTATTATAATAATGATAAATTATAATAACACTAATAAATTACAATATCAAGAAATAAAATATAAAATATAAACTTAAAGTTTAATTTATCAAAAGTCATGGGGCATGTGAAGAATCATGATTATTGAAGGAAAAAGATATATAAGAGACAACAAAAAAGGAGAAGTAATAACCAATAAAGAATACATCTTTTATTATCTGATTATTACTCCTTTGGAGCATAGAACTGCAGTTCATTCAACCTGAGGACAAAACCCCTCATGGCAAGAATTGAAGGATGGAAACCCACAATTTCTCAAGAGTAATTTCACACAGAAATCACCATTGTGCTAATTTTATTGATCTTCTAGTAGACATTATTAAAATTTCCAAATCTGATTGCTATCTCTAAAAGAGATATTTAATTGTGCAAATTCAATTAATTATCAAAAATACCAATTGAAAAAAGTATAGTTTCTGGTGTATTTATTATTGTATAGAGATTAAAAATTAAACTTGACTAGATATTATGAAATAGTTTGTCCATGATATGAAAAATTCAAATGGGACATTACAAATGGTATCAGAGCTGGATCTTGCCATCCTATGCGTCTTCCTTCATACGCAATTTAGTAATAGAGCCAGAAAAAATCATCAAAGAGAACTTAATTCATTTAAATGACAAAAGAAGTGAATTTGGTAGATAGTGAGGAAAAGCCTCCTTTGGGAAAGTTCTAACAGATAAATTTGAAAAGAAGATTGATACAATGATAGATATGTTGACTCAAATGCTCCACATCTAAGTCACAGGGTTCACCAAATTTCATGCTTGAAGTTTGAAATTCAGTGAACATTAAATTTTTTTTATGAAAATCATTGAAATTCACCTTTAAGTTCATAAGGAAAAAGCAACCAGGGCTACAATCGAGGGCTGAGCAGTGAGCAAAAAAAAAAAATCCCGCCAGGGCATGACTCATTTCTTCAATGGCCAACAATTTACACATTCCTTCCATTGCTGGGAGTATGCAATTCAAGCTTAGGGCGGAGCACCAGCAGGTAGGCATGACTGCATTGACCTCAAACTGCATTTTCCTTTAACCCTCCTGCCAGGCATCGACCTGCAAAAACTACACGACTCCCGCCAAAACTTCCAGCTAGGCTACGCATAACATTTTATTGTTACAGGTCTTTTATTTAGCTTTTTTTATATTTAGGTTTCTTTTAATTTTAGATTTTTTTCTTTTATAAAATTTTAAATATGCATTATAAATTTTAATAATGAACATTTATAAAAATATATATATATTATTTTATTTTATTTACATTAATTTTTTAGTAAAATATTAATATTTAACATGTTTAAATTTAATATTATTTTAGTTTATTGTTTTTCTAATAGTAACATTTAATAAATTAAAATTTAATATTTTAAAATGTTTAATTTAGTTTTTAATTTATTAATATATAAAAATTTACAAATTAAAATTAAAATATTTAAAATTAAATTAAACAAATATAGTATTTTTTATTTTTATTATTAACAAATTTAAATATTTTAATTAAAATTTTTAACTTATTAATATTTAAAATTTATTATGATTTATTTAAATTTAATATAGAATTATTTTATTTCTAATAATTTTAACTTACTCTATATAAAAATTTAAACGTTTTTGATAATTTTGTGGGTATATTACTTATATTTTTAAAAAAATGAATTTATATAAGGTGAATTTAATCACAATTTTTTTCCCTTTGTCATACTTCATCCGAATTCTATTGTTGTCGAACACAAACTCAAACCTTAACCTTGTGAAATAGCTCCACTTAAAGCAAAATAATGTAAACGCTTCCAAAAATTAGAGAAAAAAAAGTTCATGTGAGGAAATCACAAAGCCCAATACAAAATGATGTTCACACCATGTATGCAGATTATAAAAATCTTCCCACTAAAATCCGAAAGGCCATGTCTTTCACAAATTTCATGAGTATAAAGTGTGTAAACAAGATTAACTTCAATTCTGCCAACCCTCCTACAATATCACAAAATGCACAGTCCAAGACAAATGTTCCTGGCACAAGTTATGTGCCAATGAATATGACTAGGGCTCCTATTATACCTAATAGGAACTCGTCAAGTGTATGCACTCCACAAGTTCAAGCTTTGGAAGGAGATACTAGAAATAGCATTACGACTAATGTTTTGAAGTCAAACAATGCACTAGTTCAAACTCAATTGCAATGTGCTCCCTCTACAACTATGCATTTCTTTTCTCACAATCAACTTGTTGGTGAGTCTCAAACAATGGATAGGGATCATCATTTGTCAAGTCCCTGTCGATTGACGTGGACCCATTTCAAATCTTGGCAGCAAAATAGTGTTTTTACACACTACCTCTCAATTTTATGATAATTAAATAATAATTAAATATTTAAAAAAATAATAATATTAAATAAGCTATTCGAAGAGCTTTGAACCTTGAAGACTCCACAAAGAACAAGCCTATGATCAAGAATGTATCAACCGGACATCCAAAGAAGCCACCGCACGAGATTACTCCTCAACCGTCGAAACTACCACCGCAATCTCCCAAGATGTCCAGAAACAAGCTTCAGAGAAGGGGATTGTGCTATTATTGTAAGGGACCATGGGTTGATGGTCACAGGTGTAGGGGTAAAGGACAAATCCATTATATTGAGGTAGTCTCTCTAACGATGATGGTGAAGAAGGGAAAGATCAATTCTTCTTTGATGAGGTGCATGTAGAAGCATTGGGCGGAGGACATTCGGGAAGCACTCTCGCAACGCTTTCCAGAGCACCTCGGTATCATTCTCTCTACATTAGAGGAGACTTATACAAATAGAGGATAACAATACTAATCGATAGTGAAGCCACCCACAATTTCATCGTTGAGAAGTTAGTAGCTAAGTTAAGCTTAAGGGCAAAAGATTTCGAAGGATTTGATGTGACAGTTGCAGATGGGTACACTATTCCATGCAATCGTCGGATTTGACAGATGGAACTGACCATAGGACACAGGATGCAAGATGACTTCTACGTAGTTGGCATCGGAGACAGATGTGGTCCTCGGAGTGCAATGGCTACACTCGCTTGGGGAATACACAACAAACTATCAGACTCTAGAATTGAAGTTTAAAGCCAAAGGGAGGGAGGTCATTCTTCGAGATCTCTCCAAGGCGGGTCCTAAGCATGCTTCGAATCAGGCATCGGAGAAGACAACTGCAGGAGCCAAGACACCCCCGGATCTAGGTTTGAAGTTGCTTGAGGGCATGCAACATTTGAGCAGGGAGGACTATCATGTCCCCGCCGATTGGCGTGGACCCATTTTAAATCTTGGTGGTAAAATAATGTTTTTAAACACAACCTCTAAATTTTATGATAATTAAATAATAATTAAATATTTAAAAAAATAATAATATTAAATTTAGGGGTTGGGGCCCTAGCTCGGTTGGCTAAATCTTTCCTGTTGCAGGAGGTTGTTCATGAGGTCTAGTCTCCCCCACCCCCGTGGTACCAAAGGGCGTGTCACGCCAGCGCCGCCGGTCACGTTAAAAAGTTTCCCAGGCGCACTGCAGTTTATAGGGTTTCGTGCTACCCGGTTCCTGCAGTCTAAAAAAATAATAATAATAATAATATTAAATTTAAATTATTGAATAATAATATTTAAATTTTATTGTTGTGGCTGACCCACTCGAGAAGGCATTCTGAAGCAAGTATTTATACTGGCTCCTGGCTCCTTGATCGGCATCACAAATTTTGGATGCAAATCTTGCCAAGCAACCGGTGAGGACATAGTCGCTCATGCGTTGGCACCCAGGTATTGGACGTAGTCTCAGTTCTGGGGAAATTTGTGTTTAACTTCCAATTTTGTGTTCACCGTGACTAATCTGCTGGGCACACCACTTTCAAGTCATTGGCGGAGTAGGCGATCCGATTGCAGCCATTTAGCTGAGCCTGCCAGCTCTAGCTAAAGTGATATCCAAGTATACTTCTTGGCTGGACAGCATCGTGTGATTGCAAGGAAGACGAATCTGATCGCAACTTCTCCAACGCACATTTCAAGTGAAGAAACAATGATAAGGTGTTGTCGGAACCATTCTCAGCTTATATCATCAGAGGATGCATTTGCTAACAGACGGGAGATTACAAAACACCCAGCCATTAGTGTCGAGGGAATCTAAGCTACCGCATTGCTGGGAGACACATTCGGTGATGGGGGATATAGAGAACAAGGCACGCACTCAAAGACGTTGAGATCACACTCGCACCAGCACACCGCCGGTTGTTCTTGTGCAGGAATTACAATTTTCGAGTTGGAGCGAACATATTCCCAGGTGAGATTCATTACAGCATCGGCACTACATGGGAATCACCATAATGTCGGCATTCATCAAACACCAGAGTAGGCACGAGCACGATTCGGGAATATTCACTACCTCAGGTTTGGAATCCAGCAGAAGACTCCTAGTTTCGCCTTGCTTGGGTGACGCGACATCACCTGGATAGTCGTTGTATATTTTTGTGAGGTGGTGTATGTGCCATTGTTTGTGCATTCGGGAACTTCATCAATCTTGTGTGTTTCTAAGTCATTCTGAAAATTGAATTATTGTAGAATTTCCATGTTGGCATTTGTCTATCAATGCGATTGGTGTGTTGCAAATTGAGTTTTGTCATTGGCTATTGAACTGAGATTGATACTGCTTCTCAGTGTATTTTACATCTCTCAACTGTGTAATAATTGATTGCAAATCTGATGCTTAATTGGTGAATTGCACTTTCCTAGTCAAGCATCTTACAGTGGTATCAAAGCCTAGAATCTGCCAACCTGTGGATGATCATTGATTTATGCAACTGAGTCAAAGAGATTTGAGGGCTATTGAGAGAGAGAAAGAGAGGAAAAAACTGGAAGCATCCACTCAGGACAGCAACAAGGGAATAGGAGGTAGAGGTAAGAAGAAGATGGAGGAGCAGAATAATGAGTTCAAAGCCTTCATGGAGAAGCAAGATCAAGTGAACCAGACGCTGCTGCAAATGATACAAACCCTCACCACTACCATAAACAACAAATTTAGACCCAATAATGAGGATGAAGGCAATCTAGAACAATCAGGAGGGGGACACCATAGCAGGACGTCAAAAGGATCTACTCACAGACCCTCTTAGCCCAAGTTCTTGCCTAGGACAGAGGCACCTCATGAAGAAGAAGATCAGCCTAACTTTAGCAGCATTGTACAAGATTACATGAAACTGGATGTTGAAGCTCAAGCAGCAATCCCCTTTGATCAATTCAACAATGCTAAAAGAGGATTTGGAAGTGATGGGGGACAACGTCTGCAACGAGTGATTAAAGATCTTCAACACAAAGTCAGCAAGCTTTCACTCCCTACATTTGATGGCTCAGGAAAGGTGACTGCACATGCATGGGTGCAAAAACTGGACACATATTTTTCTCTCAGCCCCATGACCGAAGATGAAGCTATCAAATTTGCCATCTTGCATTTGGAAGGGCTAGCTCACGAATGGTGGAACCATGGTATTGTGACTCAAGGGTTTGGACTCGTGACTACATATGTAGACCACGCAAAAATTAATGGAAAGATTTGATAGGAAGGATCCATAAATGTACTTCCAAGAGTTAACAAGGTCGCAACAGCTGGGTACCTTGGATGAGTATGTCTCAAAATTCCCTAGGCTAGCGTTCATGGTTCCGGATGTTTTAGATAAAAGACTTATGTTCTTTTTTATCGAGGGTTTATCTGATTCTTTTCAAGGTTTGGTAAGGGTTTTGGAACCAGCAACATTGGAAGAAGCTATTCGAAGAGCTTTGAACCTTGAAGACTCCACGAAGAACAAGCCTATGATCAAGAATGTATCAATGGGACAACCAAAGAAGCCATCACATGAGATTACTCCTCAACCGTTGAAACTACCACTGCAATCTCCTGAGATGTCCAAAAACGAGCTTCGGAGAAGGGGATTGTGCTATTATTGTAAGGGACCTTGGGTTGATGGTCACAGGTGTAGGGGTAAAGGAAAAATCCATTATATTGAGGTATTCTTTGACGATGATGCTAAAGAAGGGGAAGATAAATTCTTCTTTGATGAGGAGGTGCATGTAGAAGCACTAGGTGGAGGACATTCGGGAAGCACTCTCACAACGCTTTCTGGAGCACCTCGGTATCATTCTCTCCGCATTAGAGGAGACTTATACGGATAAAGGGTAACAATACTAATCGATAGCAAAGCCACCCACAATTTCATCGATGAGAAGTTAGTAGCTAAGTTAAGCTTAAGGGCAGAAGATTTCGAAGAATTTGATGTGACAGTTGCAAATGGGTACACTATTCCATGCAATCGTCGAATTCGACAAAGGGAGCTGACCATAGGAGAACGCACAATGTGAGATGACTTCTACGTAGTTGGCATCGGTGAGACAGATGTGGTCCTAGAAGTGCAATGGCTACACTCGCTTGGGGAATACACAACGAACTATCAAACTCTGGTATTGAAGTTTAAAGCCAACGGGAGGGAGGTCATTCTTCGAGGTCTCTCCAAGGCAGGTCCTAAGCATGCTTCGAATCAGGCATCGGAGAAGACAACTACAGGACCCAAGACACCCCTGGATCCAGGTTTGAAGTTGCCTGAGGGCAAGCTACCGGTGAGGACGTAGTTGCTCATGCATTGGCACCCAGGTATTGGACGTAGTCTCAATTTTGGGGAAATTCGTGTTTATCTTCCAATTTTGTGTTCATTGTAACTAATCTATTGGGCACACCACTTTCAGGTCATTGGTAGAGTAGGCGATCCGATTGCAACCATTTAGCCAAGCTTGCCGGCTCTAGCTAAAGTGATATCCGAGTATACCTCTTGGTTGGATGGCGTCGTGTGATTGCAAGGAAAACGAATCTGATCTCAACTTCTCCAACACACATTTCAAGTGAAGAAACAATGATAAGGTGTTGTTAGGAGCATTCTCAACTTATATCATCAAAGGACACATTTGCTAACCGTCAGGAGATCACACTCGCACCACTACACTGCCGATTGTTACTGTGCAGGAATTACGATTTTGGAGTTGGAGCGGACATATTCCCAGGCACGATTCATTACAACATCGGCATTACACGAGAATCACCATAGTGTCAGCATTCATCGAACACCAAACTAGGCACAAGCACGATTCAGGAATATTTACTACCTCAGGCTGGAATCCAGTGGAAGACTCCTGATTTCACCTTGCTTGGCTAACACGGCATCACCTGGATAGTTGCTGTATATTTCCATGAGGCAGTGTATGTGCCATTGTTTATGCATTCAGGAGTTTCATCAGTCCTGTGTGTTTCTGAGCCATTCTGAAACTTGAATAATTGTAGAATTTCCGTGTCGGCATTTGTCTATCAATGCGATTGGTGTGTTGCAAATTGAGTTCTGTCATTGGCTACTGAACTGAGATTGATACTGCTTCTCAGTGTATTTTACATCTCTCAGCTGTGTAATAATTGATTGCAAATCTGATGCTTAATTGGTGAATTGTGCTTTCCTAGTCAAGCATCTTACATCATTTATATAAGGGCAACCCCAAGCATCAAATTCTATATCAACATCTTCTATGGACAGGTCTTCTGCATGGCTAATCGTTATAATATCAGACCTCAACAATTTGTTGATCCTCATAAAGCAATAGGACCTAACCACGAATGGAAGCCAAAATCAACAAATCAGATAGCAAGCAATAGTCCTAGAACAATATATACACCCACTATTAACACTTCAACAA
>VDFB02245874.1:0-20175 GCA_007258455.2 Sequoia sempervirens | reverse complement strand
AAAATATTTTTAGAATCTATAGACAAAATGTGATGAGACTCTATTTTCATCATCTTCAAATTCCTCACGGTTTAGCCGCTATAGGTGCTCAAATGTGAAGATTTAGTTAAAAATAATAATTTCAATGTCTAGTTTGGCCAAAAATTATAAACCACTATTGTGGGATCACCCTAGTATGACAATAGTCCACCAATTTCTGAGTTAAATGGCTAATATATTATTGAATGTTACAAATTTGACTCTACTTTCCCAATGGATGAAGCACTAGTCTCTTCATTAGATTATCTTAAAGATAAATGAGCTAGTGATGCACCCAGCTAGGGATTCAGAGTGAGAATCAAAATTATTAAAAATATTTCAATTACAATGTATGAATTTGAAATATCCCTTGATTCCTAGCAATAGATAGTAATTTGTTCAAAGGCCAGCCAAACATTTAATGAATAATGTTTATTTGCATTCAATAGGAGTTGATTTGTGTGTAGAAATGTTCTCAGATAATTAGATATCACATGAACACAATAAGGAATATCCTCCTAGGTCTCACAAAGCTTAACGAGTAGGAGTAGGGGCCTCAAAATCCTTTCCCATTCATTAGCCACTAACTTTGAAGGTTCTTGAGCATAAGAGTTAGCTAGCCTTTAGAGGATCTCAATGTTCTACTGGAAAAAACACCAACAAGGTCATCCACATAGCTTCAATCTTGATCTACCTAAATATAAAATCAAAATCAAAATTTTGAGTGGAATTGCCCCCTTCTACAATTTAGTTTTAAGATAACTCCTCATATTATAATTCAAAATTGTGTTATGTTCCTCTATAGAAAGAATTTATTTGCATTCATGTTGATGATGATAAAAGGCACACTCAAATGCATATTTATAGGTAGTGAAAGAGAAGAACCATTGCCTTATTTTGTGATCAAGCGAATAATCTTCCACATTTGATCAAATAGTTAGACTAGTGCAATTAAACCACCTAGGAATCATTCTAGAATTGATGTGCATGTTTGAAGCATGCATCTTTTCAAGCTGTATGTGAACACCACTAACTTGATAATCAAAATCCGTACATAGTAGCATGCGTGAAAGATCTCTAGTCCAAAAATTAAGGATTTAAAAATATTGACAATAGGAATCAAACATTTGTAGAGGTCAAGTTCATTGAGATGGAGTGATTTTTCAATTGGAATTAGAATCCAGAGTGACAAACTCTATTCTATTTGGCATAAGGTAATGAGGAATATATTGATTAGGATCTTTTCACACAACTATCTGGGGTGTTTCTAGATGTTAAGATGCATTAATTTAATTATATTTTTCAATTTATGCTAAAAAAATGTTAAGATGCATTAATTTAATTATATTTTCAATTCTATGCCAAAAATAATAAAGATGCACACCTAATTATATTTTTCAATAACTATTTATTCTTTTATGTTAAAAAAATTACTTTCTATCATATTTATTTGATTTGATCCATTCTAGTCTAACAACTCTTCTAAATACATTGAGAGATGTCCTATAATGACATCAACTAAGTGTCATGGCATGACAATGTTAAAAAATATATTTAAAGAATTAATTTTAAATAATTTTAAAGTAAAATAAAAATAACTCTAAAATAAATAAAACTAAAATGGTTCTTAAATAGTTGTAAAGTAAAATCAAACAAGTTTAACTAAATAAAAACATTTCAAATAAAAATAAAGTAAACAATATAAATTAAATGAAATAATTCTTAAATAATTTAATGTAAAACAAAATAACTTTTAAGTGAATGAGATGGCATTCATAATTTTAAAATAAATAAGATTATAAAATAGCACTTAAATAAATAAAACTAACTCTATAAATAACAATGAAATAAAACAAAATAATATAAAAATAACTCTAAGTATATAAAATAAAATAGATTTTCTTTAACTATTACTCTTCAAATATTATATAAATAAAATATTTATTTTTTAATTTTAAAATAAATTAAAATCTCACAAATAAATATAATAATTTCAAATTGATATCTTTCAAAAAATTAAATAATTATATTTATTTATATCTTTATAATTAATTTTAATTTTAATTTTATTAATAAATATGTTCAAAATATTTAATACTTCTTAATAAAATAAAATCTCTCTACAACAAGCCATGCAATTGAACCTCTCAAAACAATTCTTAAAACTAATAATATTTATAAAAATTATTTGTCAAAACTATATACCCACTAAATGTTTCCCTACCCTTATTCAACTAATAATAGTTATGTGGGGATTGCTGGCTTTGACTTTTTCCTTCAACGTCTTCCTCGATTCATCCGACCCTGAGTATGCAATATCAATCACCTTGAGTCTTTTCAGCCGCTCCAATCCCTCTCCCACTTTATTCACCTTCCTACAAGCATTTAACCTCAACTTCTCAAGGCATGCCATCGCTCCATCCTCCATTTCCGGAAACTCCTCCAATTCAGGGAAACCAATTATAACAAGGAAGCGGAGGTGTGGAAACCCTCCCGACTTTCCAAACGCCTTTGGCAATTCTCTGCACCTCTTGTTCTCATTCAACGTCAAACTCACTAGATTGGGCATTGCTTGTAATTCCGGGTAATTACTGGAATGGCAATTCCAAAAACAGAGGTACCTGAGATTTGCCAAACAACATATCCATCTCGGCACTGCAAAATTATGTAGCGTGAGATTTTCCAGCGTATCTCTCATTGCACTCATTCTCTCCGGAAATTGCGCAAGATTCGAATCTGATCCACCCTGCATCTCATCGATCACATTTATAACGGACAGCCGACGCATCTTGTGCAAGGGCGCAAGGATCCCTTCTTCCATCCTCTGCAACTGGGATTCATGCTCAACTTTAAAGTGTATTTCCTCAATCTCACTCATCTTCCCAACATCCCCTAACCCTAACACACTCTCCTCTTCCATGGACAGGGACAACCAAATATCTAATTGGTGTTCATGAAGACTTTGATATTCCCTTCGCATCTGTGTAAAATAAAGAAAAATCTATTTGTTTTGTTGTTATTGGGAAAGTTTCCCAAAGACTATTTTATAGTTTAGAATGTTTCTCTTAGATTTTTTGTTTTAGCTTTTTGAGTTGAGTAAGCTTTCCAAATTTGACTATTGGAAGCTTTTGTTAATAATTACTGTTTTATGTATTTAAATCTATCTTTCTCATCAATAAAAATGTGAAGACATTTGCTGTATTAATTTATGAGTAAAAATAAAAGTTGTTTTTCTCTTCCTCTGTGATTTTAAAATCACAGTTAAAATATTGAGTATTTTATTTCTGTTCTTTTTAGTGTACTGGCATTTGTTGTTATTTGATTTATTATTTCTAACATATGGTATTAGAGCTTGGTTCGAAATGGCAATGAATGCTAACAGTACACAGTTGCAGATTCCTAAATTTAATGGGAAAAATTATGATTTTTGGAGTTTTCAAATGAAGATTTTGTTTAGATCACAGGAGCTATGGGACCTTGTGCAAAATGGGTATTCAGAACCAGCAGATGCAGCAGCATTGACAACACTCACACAAAATGAAAGAATTTCATTGGAGAATAATCGAAAAAAAGATCAGAAAGCATTATTGTTTATTGTGCAGGGTCTTGATGAGACTCTCCTTCCAAGAGTTACAGCTATTTCAATAGCAAAAAAAGCCTGGGATCTTCTTGCACAATCATTTCAAGGTACATAAAGAGTAAGAGCAGTTCGTTTACAAATGCTTAGAAAAGATTTTGAAATTTTACAAATGTCAGATTCTGAGAATTTAGGAGATTACTTTACTCGCACAATGGGGATAGTTAATCAAATGAAAATAAATGGTGAGGTTATGAATGATCAAAAAATTGTTGAAAAGATTTTAAGAAGTTTGCCTACAAAATATGATCCTGTAGTTATAGCTATTGAACAATCAAAAGATCTAACCACTTTATCTGTAGATGAGCTTATGGGTTCATTATACACACATGAACAAAGAGTAAATAAATCAGCAAAGGAGCCACTTGAGAAAGCTTTAAAGAGCAAAGTATCTTTGAAAGAAAAAGAAGTTGCACCAGAATCATCTTTAGCACAAAGAGGAAGAGGTAGAAATTCAAGAGGAAGAGGAGGACATTTTCAACAAAGAGGCAGAGGACAAAGAGGTAATAGAAGTGATGAAGAAAATTGTAATTTCACTCAAGCAAGAGGTAGAGGCAGAACAAATTTTCAGCAAAGAGGTAGAGGTTTTCAGAGGTATGATAAATCATCTATTCAATGTTATTATTGTCAAAAGTATGGACATATTGCAGTTGAATGTAGAAAAAAGATTGCAGATGAAAGTAAACAAGAAGCCCAATATTGAAATGAAGGTGAAGGGCAAGAAGGATATGTTTTGCTAACATGCAGCACAAAGGAGGAAGTAAATGATGACAAATGGTATGTTGATAGTGGTTGCAACAATCATATGACAGGACACAAAGAGCTATTTCAGAATTTGGATGAGTCCATCAAATCTGAAGTAAAGATGGGAAATGATACAATTGCATCAGTCATGGGAAAAGGGAGGATATTAATCACAACAAAACAAGGTGAGAAAAAATATATTGGTGATGTATTTTATGTGCCTGGTTTAAAGCATAATTTGCTAAGTGTAGGTCAACTTGTGCAAAAAGGCCACACTGTCAAATTTGAAAATGATTCATGCATTATTGTTGATGGTAAAAATAAGATGATAACCAAAATACCCATGACTACTAAGAGGATGTTTTCTCTTAGTATCAAAAATAATATGCATTTCAGTTTCAGTGCTCTTGTAAAAGATACACAATGGTTATGGCATCTTAGATTTGGGCATTTGAATTTTGGTGGACTAAATCTTTTGCATAAAAAGAACATGGTGACAGGTTTACCACTTATCCAAAAACCAGATGAAGAATGTGAAGGTTGTATTATTTTGATAAAAGGGGGATAAATTGAAATGCATACAGTGGACCCTCGGAAACTACTTAAGTAACAATACACAGAAAGCATTCAAACAACAGGTCCAAAAAACAAAAAAACTGCCAGAGAGAATAAAACCAGCATCAGCAGGCAGCAACAAAAAGCCTCAAAGAGACCAACAGACAGCCAGCAAACAAAAGAAGCAGGGCCCGACCACCACTAATTCATAGAGTTCAAGAGCTCGTCCGCAACCTCTACCAAGTCCGCCATTTCCTGAACCCCCTCCATAAAGATCTGAGCCATACTAGGGGTAGTCTGGGCTTTCCTTTTCGTGCTAGATCTGGTGCGTTTGGATATTCCAGCTTCCTCGTCCTGGTCTTTCTCCTGATCAAGGTCGACAATCAGAGCTCTCTTCTGGGTTTTCTCCAGTCTTTCAGACATAGCCTTAATGATAACAGTGTTATGTTTGGCAATTCTACAATTTTGCTCGGCAATCTTTTTCAAGGTTCCTTTGATTTTTTCAAGATCATTTTCGATGGTACTGTCCTTTTGAGGAATATCCTTCATATTGTTGTTCTTCTCCGCTTCGAGCTGAATAAGCCCAGCGACTTTAACTTCAATTTCCCCCAGCTTGCTATGAAGAGACAAATTTTTTGTTTTCAGCTTACTTATCTCATGAAAGACCCATTTGGCAGAATTGAACTGGTCCTGGGAGTAGCTTTTGGCATTACCAACAAAGTCGTGGCAAATACTTTCGGATTGGACCCCGTTCAATCGCACTCGCTTACTCAAATAAAAGTTCTCATGTTGAATATTCTAGGGTCAGCGGAGTTCCCACACTAGCTCCCATTGCCTTAGCGTAAAACAATAGGGGAGTCATCTGTGGTAGTGGAGACAAGTTTATTTAACTCGTAGGAGCTATGCCAAATCGGCATTAGGGTTATATGGCTGAGGGCCAAAACAGAGTCTTAAGGTTGAGGGAGTGGCTAGAGGCGAAGGGGGAAAAGGAGGCAGCGTCGGACACAATTAGGGAAGCTTTGGTTTCGCAAAATGCTAGCTCAAGATCATCTTCATTGGCCCAACGGGTTAGAGGGAGTTAGAAGGACAGGCATATTCCCGAAAGTACCAAAATAAGTCTTAAAAAGACCCATGGAAAGAATCGTATCTTTTAGGCCTATGATCGTAAAAATTGTTTTCAAAGAACGTGAGCAAGAAGAAAGGGATGGAAAGACACACCTTATGCTGGAAGTGATTGAGCAGCACGAAGTGATAACCATAAACCCTAGTGAAGCGGACATCAAGTGTGATGTACTCCATGATAACCCTCTTTTTAAAGCACTTTTCTCCACAAAGCTTTTATAGTGTCCACTTCATAGTAACTATTCGTCATCTTGACCAGATTTTGTTTCTCCGTTTCAGATTTGGGAAACCTCAAAACAGCTTCGTCGAAGAATTTCCTGTCTCTGAAGAATTTGTGCTCTTCCATCGGAATGCCTGTGACCTCCGCAATCAGGGCTTCATCAATTTGAACTTTCCTCCCAAAAAGGAGAACCTCCCAATTATTCCAGTTCTTCTCAAAGAAATCTGTAATCTCCTTCTTAGGGCCATGGAGTTTCTCAATGAATGGAAGTAATCCACCCCTTCTGATTTTACTCCAAGCTTTAGCATTCTTGGTGTGTGATTCAAAGCTTGTAGGCTCCACCCTCTTCCGTTCCCCACCCATTTTAGAAGTGTTGGTTCGAATACTGTTACAGACAGGAGTCCTATTCCAGAAAGGTCCTTTGCTTCTCAAGACCCACAATACGTGCCAAAGAAGATAATTAATCATCAGGATCCACTTGGCCCCATTATATCTTCGGATATTGCTATTCATGATTCATACCTTACTCATTATGACAAGACGCCGCCTTTTTTTCGTTCACCGTATCGAACTCCAAAAGGGCTTGAACATTGGGGTGGAGTTCGGTCTTCTTATGCCACGTAAGGATTTTGTCGCTCTTAACTCCCTCATTGGCAAAAAAATCAGCAACCACGTTCGCCTCACAGTAAGCATGAGATATTTTTATATTTTCAAAGTTACTAAGTAAGGCCTTAGAATCATCATCCAATTTTTTATCGACCATGCAGGCTGTGATCTGCCACAAAGGCTATCAATAATATTTTTTGAGTCACTTTCAAGCCATAGATTTTTGCATTTAATTCCCGCAGCCAAGTTGATTATGTAATAAGCCCCCGCCGCTTCCGCCACGTGATTGGTTTGGACCCCCAAGGGAAAGGCGACAGCTCCCATAAAGTTACCTACCGAATCCCTTAAGACCCCACCACACCTAGCCTTTCCTGGGTTTCCTTTGGCCGCCCCGTCGAAGTTGGCTTTAGCCCATCCTTCCATAGGAAAACTCTAGCAAACTCCATCCCTAGATTTTTTGGTAGAATTAGGGGCAATGGATATATCCCAACTAATTCTCCATTCCCTAGCAATCAGGCTATCAAAAGGGGAACAAACCACAATATCAATCTTATCTTCCCTGAAGGGGATAATAGAAAAATTTTCCTTGATCATTCTAAGAATTCTCTCAAACACTATTTCCTTTGAAGACTCCTTATCCCTGAAGATCCGGTTGTTTCTCTCTTTCCAAATTCCCCAAGTCACACGGGGGAATGAGAAGGCCCAAAGTTTTTTAATAAAGGGGTTGAAAGAGGGGGGTTTCCATTGAACAAAAAAATCCTCAACTGACTCTGAAGGGGCCCAAGAGAAATGCTAGCATTTTAGAAGTCTGTCCCAAACCAGGGAGGAGAAAGGACAATGAATAAATAGGTGATTAGCCGATTCAACATTACTTTTGCAGAGGTAGCATCTATTAGGGATCAGAAATCCTCTTTTCCTAAGATTATCCACAGTAAGAACTTTGTTTTGCAGCAAGGACCAGAAAAAATGTTAACCTTAGGAAGGAGATGCTTAGTCTAGGCTTGCGAACACAGAGGTGGAGGGTTAAGAGCCTGGGAAATCCTGGAAAAGGTAGAAGAGACAGAAAAACACCCAGACGGCTCATATCTCCAAACAAGTCTATCCTCCTGATTCAAGCAAAGTCTGACGGCATTCAAGGAGGAGTAAACAGGGATCAACACAGGGTTAATCAAGGGGAGATTGATCCACTTACCATCCCGCCAATAGTCTTTAACAAAAAGACCAAAAGTATCTTTACAAAAATCAACCCATCTCCTGAGATTCCCATCCTGAGACAATGGTTCATCACGCAGCCAACAATCATCCCAAAATCTAACCTTGTTTCCATTGCAAACCTACCATTTCAATCCCAATTTAACCACCTTTATCCCATCAGACATGTAGTTCCAGCAACTTGATCCTCTCAGGAGATTGGGATTATCAATAAGATCTTTGAGGGAGTTATTGTTCTGCAGATACTTGCTTTTGATTATATCACTCCATTCACCAAAGGAAGAAAAAAGTCTCCATATATGTTTAGCTAGGAGCGATTTATTCAATAGTCTAATTCTTCTTAGCCCCAAGCCTCCTTCCTTTTTAGATCTGCAAATCAAATCCCATCCAACAAGAGGCATTCTTTTTCTTTCTTCAACTCCAGACCAAAGGAATCTCTTTTGAATCTTCTCAATGGTTTCAGCGTATTTAGAGGGGATTTTAAAAAGACTGAGAGCATAGATGGGGAGATTCTGCAAGGAAGCTTTAAGAAGCTGGAGTTTTCCAGCCTGGCTTAGGCGAGCACCTTTCCAACCTGAGAGTTTTTTCCCAAATCTATCAACCAGAGAGATCCAAAAAGTGTTCGGAGGTTTTAAACAAAGGGGTAACCCCAGATAAGTAGCAGGAAGGGACTCAATCTTGCAACCAAGAATTCCAGCAATCTTTCTCTGTCTGTGCAAAGGAGTGTTAAAGAAGAACAACGAACTTTTTTGCTTATTTATCACCTGACCAGAAGCTCTCCCATAGGTATCCAACAAATTCTTCATCTCTTTAGCTTCCGAGATAGCAGACCATCCCATAAGCAAAGTGTCATCCACAAACTATTGATGAGAGCATATTAAATTGTTCGATGAAGGTTTAAGCCCCATAATAGATCTTTGAGCAACCAATTTACTCATGTTTCTACCTAACACTTCAGCCATAATCGTGAAAAGGATAGGAGAAATGGGATCACCCTGTCTTAACCCTCTAGAACTCCGGAAGAAGGTAGAAGGGGAACCATTATAAGAACCACCACAGAAGCAGAGGAAATGAGTTGTTCAATGAGTTGCAAAACCCTTTCATTAAAACCAAAGGATTTTAAGATTTTAAACAGGAAATTCCAATCCACCCTGTCATAAGCCTTCAAAATATCAAGCTTAAGGAGAAAACCTTCCGATTTAGAGACCAAGAGGGAATGAACATTCTCATGAGCATGGACAATAGAGTCAAGAATTTGTCTTCCAGGCACAAAACCATTCTGTTGAGGGGCAATAATAGAGGGCAAAATAATAAGCAGCCTAGAGGTAAGCACCTTCCAAATAATTTTATAAAAGAAATTACAGAGACTAATGGGTCTAAAACCTTCAAAATCCTGCACACCAGGCTTTTTGGGGATAAGGACCAAGAAAGTGGCATTTAACTCCTTCAACAGATTTCTAGAATGGAAGAACTCTTTCACCGCCTTCTCAACATCCTCCCTGACAATGTCCCAAAACCAATGGAAGAAAAGTAACGGGAAGCCATCAGGACCAGTCCCTTTGCTTCCTTCAAAAGAAAAAACAACTTTTTTAATTTCCTCACTGGTGGGTATTGCTGTTAACATTTCATTATCTCTAGAATTAACAATACTGGGGATAGCCTCCATCAGCTGATTTTGATCATCTACATCAATGTCCTCTTTCTCAGACAGGAGATTCTTGAAGAAAAGAACATCTTCCCTTCTAATCTCCTCCTCCTCATAAGTTCTACCATCTACAACAATCTTAGAAATTCTGTTAGCAGCCCTGTGTTTAGAAGCTGAAAGATGAAAGTATCTAGTATTTTTATCTCCAGCTTTTAGCCAAATAGCTCTATACCTTTGTCTCCAGAATTCATCTTCTCTAGTAATTATCTCATGGAGTTTTGAGAGAATCTCATTTTACTTTTCCTTAGTATCAACCAAATAGCCTTCCTTCTGAATTTTTTTTTGGATTTCAGACAGCCTAAACTGAAGATCAAATTTGATTTGAAAGATATTGCCAAAAGACTATTTTTTCCACTTTCTGATATTCATTTTAACTTCCCTTAGTTTTTTGGCGATTCTAAACAAAGCAGTGCCTTTAATTTTGATATTCCACCATTTCCTAACTTCCTCTCGGAGGAGAGGATGGGAGAGCCACATCTTCTCAATGAGAAAAGGGGTATTCCTCTTAATCTTTAAGGGGTCAGCAACGAAGCTAATAGGGAAATGGTCAGAACCAATCCTAGGGAGGGTTTTCAAAGAACAACAATAATTTAAAAACTAGATATCAGAAACAAGGGTTCTGTCAAGTCTCACCTGGATCAAATCCAACATAATTCTTCTATTCAACGAAGTGTAAGAGCTACCTTGCAAGTCCAGATCGATCAACGCATGATTGTTGATGAAATCCAAGAGATCTTCTTTACTTTCTTCATTAATCTGAGACCCTCCAAACTTCTCACCCTGAAGGAGAGGAGAATTGAAGTCTCCCATAACAACCCAGGGGTCATTTTGAAAGATATTCCAGAAAGCAGCCAACTCTTTCCAAAAAGCCTTATGAGCTTTTTTACAGTTCGACACATAAATATTAGACTGAATCCAGCTGAAATTGTCTCTAATATGAGTAAATATAGCGGCAACATGGTTAGGTCGAGAAAAAATAGGATCACCTCTTATGACCATACAGTTCCAAAAAGTCGCAACCCCACCAGAAGCCCCAACAAAATCACTGCCCTGAATGGAGCAGTGCTGGAACAAAGAGATCTTTTCAACCTTTTCTCTTAACATTTTGGTTTCCTAAATGAGAAGAATATCAGGCTTCTGGTCCCGAGAAAAATTGTGTAAAATGTCCTGCTTGTGGGGATTATTTAGTCCCCTTATATTCCAAGATAATAACTTCATGGGAATTTAGGCGAGAGGAGTTCCGGGATGATTTTTTGGAACCCATCCACAATTTCTTGAAAGCTATGGTGCTCTCTTATCAGGTTTTTGGGTCTTCTTCCTTTGGCCAAGGAGATTGCTCCACAATCTGCTTTTGCTCTCGACCTTGTTGAAATCCCACAGGGGGTGATTTTGATTCTAATCTTCATTTTTTTCTTTTTTTTCTTAGAAAGCACCTCTTCTCTATCAGTATCCTCTTGACTGTCTGATTCTTTACTGGAATCCCATTCTTTATTAGAAATGAATTTCTGCTCCCAAGGGAGGGTATCCATAAGTCCATTCCCAGAAGGCAGGGAGTTGCTTTTTTCAAGAATGCTTGCTTGGCTAGGGTCCGAGAAAGTGTCTTTAACAACATCAAAAGAAGCCAGATCCGAGCAATATTCAGCTCCTGGGATATTTGTTCCAACCGAAGACACAACCAAAGGAATGCCTACCTCAATAGAGAGACCCTGAGAAGAAATATCATCCAACCCTGGCGTCAAAGGGTTCCAAAAAAGGGGGATCTTCACCGAAGTAAAAGAATCATCTGATTTACTAAGGGCTAGATTCCCTGCTTCCCATTCCACACTATCCTCTTTGACCTGAGAATCAGCAATATGTTCCAGAAACAAAACTCGGGGGATCTGGGTGGCAGAGCTTTCATTTCCAGCTTCTTCAGACATCTTGTGTTGAGATCCATCCTTATTTCTAAGAGCTAGGGTACCAATGGTACAGTCCAAACCTTCTCCTTTATCCTGAAGGCCATCCTTAAACTCAAAGGCAAGAAATTTAGGGGCCAGGACAGTGGGGCCAACATTACCAGCTTCCCCCAAGAGGATGTCAGGGGAATCAGCAGCCTTTCCCACTATCTCCATTATACATTTTTCCTCTGCTTCTTTTTCCATACAGCTTTTGAGACCCTGTTGGGTTTTTCCAGATTCCACCCCACACGAACACCTACATTTTCGGCAACAGCATGCGGCTTTGTCTCAAACTCATTAGCTAGACCAAGAGCCAAGTTTGAAAGCGATCTCAACAAGGAGGGAGATCAAAGATCTCTTGGAGAGACACCAACACAAATTCTCGCAAACACCACCTTCTAGCAGCAGTCATAGGGTCAATTGATAAAAGCTCCCCAAAGGAGCTAGCTATCCCCCTAAACACATCCTCATTCCAATATTCTAGAGGAAGACCATGAAGCCTAGCCCAAACTGGAGCATTCTCAAAGATGGAATCTAATAGATCTAAGTTTGAAGACCATTTCTTAAGTGCGAGAGTTGATTTCCCAATAACCCATGGTCCTCCGCATCTTACAGCCTTAATATCATCCAAGTTTGAGAACTCAAAAGCAAAGAACCCTTTTGGGAGGCTTAAATGTACCATTTTTTCTCCCATTTTGCTCACCAAACCCTTAACAATTCAGCTATTTGGCCTTTTGGCCCATGAATTTCAAACTGTGGAGTTTTCCATTGATATGCTATACCCATCTCCGCCCTAATATCAAATTTACCAAACGAGAGGCTGAGATATTACACAATCGGGGAAAGAAAGACTCACGGCCACAACCCAAACACAGGTCTACTTCACGCTGTCTAATCGCTCGAAGTCACTAAATCACCATAGAGAACATTTTCCAATAGAGATTGCAAATTCTACCACCAAGGGTTGGAAATCACCATAGAGAACCCTTTCCAATAAGGGATTCCTGGAGAGCTTCAGAGCCATTGGAGCTAGTTCATTCAGATCTATGTGGTCCAATAGAGGTTGCTTCATTATCTGGTATGAGATATTTTTTGACCTTTATTGATGACTACAGTAGAAAACTTTGGGTGTATCCTTTGAAAAATAGATCAAATACTTTCAAGAAATTCAGAGAATTTAAAGAATCAGTTGAAAAGCAAAGTGGTTATTTTCCCAGAATTTTAAGGACTGATAGGGGTGGAGAGTATATTTCTCATGATTTTCATAATTTTTGTATTGAAAATGGCATAAAAAGGCAGCTAACAACAAGGTATACACCGCAGCAAAATGGTGTAGCTGAGAGGAAAAACAGAACAATTTTAAATATTGTAAGGAGTATGCTTAAAGTTAAGAGTTTACCAAAAGATTTTTGGGCAGAAGCAGTTTGTTGTGCAGGTTATATTTTGAACAGATGTCCTACAAATTCAGTTTGGGGCATAACACCAGAAGAAGCATGGGGAGGATACAAACCTCGGGTAGATCATCTAAGGATTTTTGGTTGTATTGCTTATTCTCATGTTCCAGATGCACTTAGAAGTAAATTGGATGATAAGGCAGAAAAATGTATCTTTATTGGGTAAAGTGAAGAATCTAAAGCATATAGGTTGTACAATCCCGAGACAAAGAAGTTGGTGATAAGTAGAGATGCAAAGTTTATTGAAGATCAAGAGTGGAGTTGGAATCTGAAAGAGAAATATCAGCAAGTTAATATTCAAGATGAAGTTGCAAACATAGGAGCTAGTAGTAGCATTCAACAATCAATATTAAGAAGAATTTCTCCTTCATCTCCACCTAGTCATGGTAGTGTTTCATCATCCACCTCTGTATCTCCAAAAGGTGGCAGAAAACAAGGAGCTTGTCTGACATATATCAAGAAACATCAGAGGTAAATGAAGATACTTGTCATTTTGCACTTTTTGCTGATAGTGATCCTATTATTTTTGAAGAAGCTATAAATGATGATAAATGGATTAAAGCTACGAATGAAGAAATTGCAGCCATAGAAAATAATCAAACTTGGGAAATTGCAGATCTTCTTGAGCATAAGAAGCCAATTGGAGTAAAGTGGGTGTATAAAACAAAGTACAATGAGCAAGGTAAAGTGAATAAATACAAGGCCAGGTTGGTAGTGAAGGGCTACAAACAAAAATCAGGTATTGATTATAATGAAGTTTTTGCACCTGTTGCTAGAATGGATACTATTCGTATGATTTTAGCTCTTGCAGCTCAAAAGGGTTGGAAACTTTTTCATATGGATGTAAAATCAGCATTTTTGAATGGTGTATTGGAGGAAGAAATTTACATTGAGTAACCACCTAGTTATGAGATTAATGGTGAAAAAGGTAAAGTGCTCAAACTAAAGAAAGCTTTGTATGGTTTAAAACAGGCACCTAGAGTTTGGTATGAAAGGATTGAATCATATTTTTTGAAAAATGGTTTTGAAAAATGCCCTTATGAGCCCACCTTATTCTAAAAACAAAATCAGCAAGGAGATGTTATGATAGTTTGCATTTATGTTGATGATTTGCTTTATACTGGAAATAATGAAAACATGCTTAGAGATTTTTCAATGGAAATGAAGGGTGAATTTGAGATGACTGATCTTGGTTTGTTGCACTATTATCTTGGTATTGAAGTAACTCAAAATAGTGATGGGATTTTTATTTCACAAGAAAAGTATGCAAATGATATTTTGAAAAGGTTTAAAATGGAAAATAGTAAATCAACAATTACACCTATTTCCATGGGTGTGAAGTTGAGCAAAAATGATGAAACCAAAAAGGTAGATTCTACTTTGTATAAAAGTTTGGTTGGAAGCTTAATGTATTTAACTGCAACAAGACCAAATATCATGTATGCAGTAAGCTTGATAAGCAGGTTTATGGAGGATCCACATGATACACATCTACAAGCAGGTAAAAGAATACTAAGGTATGTGAAAGGGACAACAAATCATAGAATTTTTTATGAAAAGAAGAATGTTTTGAAATTAACTGGTTATACAGATAGTGATTGGGCTGGAGATCAAGATGATAGAAAAAGTACTTCTAGGTATGTTTTTAATCTTGGTTCAGGTGTAATTTCATGGTCCTCAAAGAAACAACCCATTGTTGCATTGTCTTCAGCAGAAGCAGAATATGTGGCAGCCACTTCAACAGGTTGTCAAATAGTTTGGTTAAGAAAAATGATGGAAGCATTGTTGCAGCCTCAAATGGAAGAAATGGTTATATTTTGTGATAATCAATCAGCTATTGCACTTTCTAAAAATCTAGTCTTTCATGGGAGAAGCAAACACATAGACATCAAGTTTCATTTCATCAGGGAGTTGGTTAAAAATAATGAAATTAAACTTTCTTATTGCAGGTCCAAAGATCAAGTTGCTGACATTTTGACAAAGCCTTTGAAAAAAGAAGATTTTAGTAGACTGAAGAATCTTTTAGGAATGAAAAGTTGTCCCACAAATCAGATTTTAGGGAGGATGTTAAAATAAGGAAAAATCAGTTTTGTTTTGTTGTAATTGGGAAAGTTTCCCAAAGACTTTTTTTTATAATTTAGGATGTTTCTCTTAGATTTTTTGTTTTAGCTTTTTGAGTTTGTGTGTAAGCTTTCAAACTTGCGACTATTGGAAGCTTTGTGATATTACTATTTTCTTTGTGTGTTTGAATATAGCTATCAGTAGAAAATGGGGCTGCTTTATTTTATGGTAAAAGGTAGATTGTTTTCTCTTATATGACGAGTCGATCACGGTTAGATATGAGTGTTTGTCCCTAATATACAAATATTAACCCAATTCTCCTTCTAAATCACTTTCTATTATTTAAAAACTTTCTTTCTTTCTCTCCTTCTTCTTCCTTTCTTGTGATGCAGCAGCTGCGTTTTTGGTAGTCTCATTTTGTGCCTTCACAAAGTTCCTCCCACATTGGGACTTTTCAGCTTATAGATCGGAGCTGTTATCCTGCTTTGAATGTGAGCAGGATGTGATGAGAAACATCAAGATGATCGTTCGATTCGGTAAAGAACTTTTCCACGGCCTTCACTATGAGGAACTGCTCAACGGGGGTTTCATTTCCCTCTCCTATTTGCAACAACTTCGCAACCAAAAGCTCATATCGGGCGGATTCTCCACCGCATGTTCAGAAAAGGCAGTAACAGATCTCAGGCTTCATTTGGAAAGGCTAGATTACGTCAAGGTTTCCTACCGGAAGAAAATCAGCATTCATCTCACAGATCGGGAGGAGAAGTCGATTCGCTTGTTTAACGTTTCCGTGCGTTGCGTGGGAGAGGACGGCTTTGTGCATAATAGTGAAGTTCAACGAATACTTAGGTCAAGAGACTATTTCCAGGTACTATAGTATATCGCGGATTCTAATTCTAGGCATGTTTTACAGTGAAATAAAAGCCCTTAAAACAAGGTATTTTGTGCAGGTGTTGGGCGTAAATATCGAAGCATCTGCCAATGATGTTAGGAAAGCTTACAGGCAATGCCTGTTGAAGATCGAGTTTGATGCAGGCGATTTGATCGCCGCCGAAAAGGCCAAGAAATCGGCCAGAAGGGCCTCGGATTGCTTGATGGATTCTGTGCAGCGAGATAAGTACTTGACCAACTTCTATTCGGCAAGTGCGTCAGATCCATCCGTGGCTCCTCCTTTGTCACCTGTAAGAGCAGAGATAAGTAAGGTTCGGAGAGAGCGGAGAAGACTCGCCATGGTATCCTTCTGCAGAGAGGGGGCGGATACAATTGATTTCAGGCTGGCGGTTGCATCGCACGAGAGAGAGATGGAGATACAGAAGGACATGGTTAAATGGGTGGAAGACGCGTGGAGGAATCGAACCTCCGATCAGGTGCTTGTTTTCGATCCTTCGAGCCGGTATCTGATTTCCAACATACGGTACAAAGATGCAGAGACGTATGTAACGGAGGATTTTAAGTTCCGTATTGCAAATGTGAGGGAAGTGGACGGGGAGACAGAAAACAAGAGATGGGAATGCGCCCTCACCAGTAGGTGGTCTAAATGGAACGATGGAATTACAGGAGATGTGAATTCTACCGTGAGGAATGATGTGCTTACTCTTATCAAGGAAGCCATCAAGTTAAGTGAATTGATGTCTTCAAATCATGCTTAGTCTCTCAATACTAGCTTCTTCAATACATGCTTTCCCTTGTCTTCCACTAGGAGAGAGGGACTAATACTTGGGAGGAGTTATATTGTTGATATAGGTAGTGTCTTTTGTGATTATAATATCATATCTAGTAATATATTTATATTATATATTGTTATATGTACAAATGATTAATTGTTTGTCAAGATGGATTATTATACATGAGAAATGATGAATACTATATAAAAAATCATAAAAACATTCAACATCAAATGAAATAAATATTTTTTTACTTTAACTAAAATACATCTAATATAATCATGTCATTTGTAAAATAAGTTGTGTATCTCAAAAGTAATGTAGACAAATGATGTTCTTATGTAAACAACTATTTGATAGTAATGTATATTCATTGGAGTACTTCATATTATATGTTTGTCCTATAACAAATGTAAAAGGTGAGTATTATAAATATTTTGTATTTAATGATTAAATGTGAGGTTGTCAAAAAGTTTTATGACCATTTAAAGTTAAATATAAATTGTGTTTTATATAGGAATGTGTTATTTTATGTCAACAAATAATATATTATGTTCAACTATTGGGTCATTTGTGTTAGATATAAATATTAGATTTAACAAGATTTATGGTTATCAAAAGGCATTTGATTTAATTTAGTTTCAATATAAGTTATATTTTAGATTGTTTTATTAGGATTTGAATTATATTATTTTATATAGCCTACATGTTAATGGTTTTGGCTTCCTCAAAGTTTGATTGATCAAAAAAAAGTGTGTATCCACAAAGAGTGTGGATTATTAATTATGAAAATCTAGAAATAGTAATACATTTTTAATTTTACCACATATTCTCCCCTAGAATTGACTTGCTCAATGTCATTACTATTAGGATAAATAAGAAGGAAGATATTGGGTCCTTTTGTCTTAGTCCTTGGGTATATTTGAAGAAATAAATCAAACTTATTTTTAGAAGAACAGAAAATCTCGCCCCCAAAATGCAAAATTAAATTAATTTTTTACACCATTCTTTAAAAAAAAAAAAATTATGTAAAAAAATTAATAATTCCTAGCTTACCTTATCATATTCTTTCATCATGTCTAATTTTTCTACTATTATAGAGATTTTGGTTTTTAGATGGAATATAATACCTTGCCTCCTATAAGGACTCCTTTAGAGAATTCCTTCTTGAAAAAATTCATCTTTTCTACAAAAATAAAGAGTGGAATATATACATCCCAATCTAGATGTAATTGCTTTTGAGAAAATCTTGTAAATAGTGTTACATAGGGAGATGGATTTGAAGTCTATAAATGTAATTAATTTTTTGTTCTTAAGAATTAATGTTATGAAGATAGCATTCATTTCTTTCTAGCTATTTTTATTTCTTCGAGCCTCTTCCACAACCAAGTAAACATCTCTACCAATGAATCCCTAGCATCTATGGAAGAACAAAGTTAAGAAGTCATTAGGACTAAGTTTTTAATCACTTTCTAATGAGAAGACAACTCAAAATCCATATGATTTGAACTTTGATAGCAACATTATACTCTACTCTTTTGTTACTAATGATCATGGAATGTGATTTAGCAAATGTGAAATAGAGTTGTCTTGATCCTAAACAAGATTATTTAATAATCCTTCAAAGTAGAAGACTAATTCCTTTTTTTTGTCATTTGGATCTACTAGTTCATTCACATATGAATGAGATATAATATATGTAACTTCTTGCCTTGGTAGAGGCATGGAAGAATTTTGTATTCTCGTCTCCCTCTTTTAGCTAGGTATCTAGAGTTTTGCCTCCACTATATTTCTTCATATGAAAGGATTTCTTGTAATTCTTATTTAAATTTAATCTATTTTGATAACTCTCTTGATTCATGTAAGATGATATAATGCATCACCACCTTAAAATTAGATTTTCACTTTAAATTACTTTTTATTTGTTTAGTTTTCCAACCTTTTTAGTTTACTATTTTCTCTCTTTTTTAACCTGCACAAGACATTTCTAAAAGATGTATTTGTAGTGGTAGGTTATATTATATTTGCATCATTGGTAGAAGTGGACATATTATTTGGAAATAGTGTAAGATGCTAATGTGATATGTATTGTTTCTATAAAATTTTAATCAAATTTTATATATAAACAAAAAACTTTTGATTGTAGCATGTGCCATATTTATTGTTAGCATGAGGAAACGGGGAATTACAGTTCAGAGATATGTACCTTGGTATCCCTTATGTAGTCAATTTATACCTCAAAGGGTTCAATGGTAGAAAAGAGTAGGGATGGTAGGAAACTGTATCTAATGGAAACTCATCTATAACTCAAACATGAATAGTAATCATCCATAACACATATATCCATTTAATTAGGTTATAACTATATATATATTTATTTATTTAGATAACCATTACATTAACAAGTCTTAGTCTCTACTTCATATTATAGTCCTTTTCTATATTCTTAAATTCTCTGATATATTCCTACTCTATTATTTATTGCATACAAATATCAATGTTTGGTCTCTTGTAGCTCATGTGACCCTTACAGGGTGTCTCTTAATCTATCATCCTAGTCATATTGGTGCTCTCCACATGCTTTGTAGTGAATTGTGGTAACTTCTACTTTGTGCCTTGTACCCTGTTAGTTCATCATCCCCCCTTTCAAAATTATGTCTTGTCCCCAATATTTGCTTCTCAATTACCCAAGAGAAAGTTCTTGTAAATGACCTTAAGTTGTACTAGTGTGGTATCCCACTATTGTTTGGCTTGTTTTAGTACCTTTGTGTAGCCTTATGTGCTTATTAGGGTAGCTTCTATCTCTGCAATATTCTTAGGAATCTAAATTTTTTGAGTTGTAGTCAAGTGGCTCCACCCTCTGGTGATGCTTAAGTGGGTTATTTTTTATGTTGATTTGTTTCTCAGTTTATTTTGCCGCATCTTTTTATATTCTCCCTCTATTCTTGTAGTTGTTGTAGCTGAGTATGTGTATTCTCCTATTGTACCTTATTGTACCATACATACCTTTTATTGGATCATATGATGAGGCAACATGTACTATATGGGATTCCAATTGTGATATTCAATCCTTTAGTATCTCTATAAGAGAGGGTCATTGGAGATAAAATTGATACAGGACATTAGCTTTTGGTATACTTCCCTTCACATTATTCAATTTCTTTTTTAACTGTGAGTGGGCTATCACATACCTTTTGTGGCCTCCTATGTGCTCTTCTTAACCACTTCTCATCAAGAGCT
>VDFB02245865.1:0-13933 GCA_007258455.2 Sequoia sempervirens | reverse complement strand
AACATATCAACTCTATTTCTTCCTAAGCCCCCAAAAGGGTCAAATTTATATCTTCTTGAAGAAGTCTTCTAGTTTTCCCCTAGCGGGTTTTCCTTCTCATAATGACACCGTTGTTTTCCTACACATTACCAACACAATCATAAGTAACTATTACACATCATATAAATTTTCTAGCTGAACATCCTAAGATTTAGTTGGACAACAATTTCATTTAAAATTTCAATTCGTATTCCACAATTACAAGTGCATAACACCTTCTTGATAGTGACAATATAACAAAATGTCAAAATGGAATTACAAGGATTTTTCCAAAAGATCGCCTTATTTATCAACCACAATATATCTATTCATCAATTTAAGAAATAATATAACAAATTAGGTTTGGTATTAATCACATGAAGTGGGCTATTACAATATATTATAAATTGTATGATAATTAAGTGTTGATTATGCATTGCAAAGAGTGGAATATATATATATATATATATATATATATATATATATATATATATATATATATATATATATATATATATTTGATAGTGAAGAATGTGTTTTTGGATAACAATATAAATTGTATGATATTAAGTATTTGATAGTGCATTGCAAAGAGTGGAATATAGCCAAAGCTATCAAACAATAGTTGGATTGTGTTGTGGAGAACAACACAAACTATTTAAATATATTGCAAACATATATATAAAATAAAAGCCATAAATGAGACAATATTATATTTTGTTGTGTGTAGATTTGTATGTAAACCAAAGTAGATGTAAGCAATGTGCATCTATATTCTTCCCAATGTTTATTGTTTTCTGAAAATAATTATTTGTTTAAATCTTAACATGACATACTTCAAATGTTATACTCCATATCAACTGTTATATACAACATTGAAGCCTTTCTCGATATTTTTTTTTTCCTTCGTACTCTTGGTGTTTCTAGGGGGAAAAGGGAGGAATTTTAAAATTGAAATAGTGAATTTGGACTAACAAATTGTATGTTAAGTATTATTTGAATCATTGAATCCCTTGTTATTATTAATTGCTTTCTCCCATATTGTTAATGGTTGTGTAAAAAAATTAAGTGCCCATGTTGTGTTTTGAAGTCATAGACCTTCTAGCCAGCCGTCAACATTGCAACTCTTCATTCCTAAAAGAGAAGATAGAGCAATGTTGGTGGTCTCTATCTCTTTCAAGGCTAGCGAACAATCCTCAAGCAATAGTCGTGTAATGTTTTTTTTGTTTAGTTTATTGCTACTGCCAATTATCTTGTCTGTTTCTCAAGTACACCAAACAAATGAAAAAAATAGTCCATTTGCATTAACAATTACTATGATATATGTTCCAACTTATTTATATTTGAACTATCTGTCTTGTTTTCCCTTCAATTTGTTGGAATTTTTGGATTAACTTAGATCTTAGAGGGGAAAATGTCTTAGTTTCCAAATGTGTCAATATTGTTGTTTCCTTTTAGAGTTAAGTCATAGTTGTAGACATCTCATTACTACCACTATGCTGAGTTTAATTGCCTTGTAGGCTACAAATGTGAATCCAACCTTAACAAGAGATGCACTATGCTTTATAGATGTTGGAGATGTTGTCCCATCTCCAGTCCTCCAACTAATGTCTTACCAAAAATCAAAGGTAATCAAAGCCCAGCTGATCAGTACAAAGTCATCCTATCTGATGGAACCCACATGCAGATGGGAACTTTTCCTACAAAGCACAATGACCTTTTGTTTACAAGAAAATTGTAAATAGGTTCGATTGTGTGCTTGATAAAGTATCTGTCTAGAAAGCTATGGGAATTGAGGTTTGATATAGTTCTTCCTTGTTTTTTCTTGTAGCTTCTTGCTTCCTTGTTTGTGAGCTCTACCTTTTAAAGTATTTAATATTCATTTCATTCCAAGGAAATTGTCATACTGTTCCTAGATATGAAGATGATAGATTGCCAGCTAATTGGAATACCTAAATATTTGTTTAGAGATCAAGAAGAACAAAAAGTTGGTTGTGAGTTGCCCTCCCCATCCAAATGAGCCTCCATCTTTGGAATTAATGCATTGCCAAGGCAGCAAGATGGTCCTACAAAAATCAGCCCTGTTAAAGGGTTTAATGTTTACCAAACCAAATGGACGATAAAAGGCCGTGTAACAACAAAGAGGGATATGCACCATTATAGCAAGCAAGGGCACAAGGGGTAGGTTTTCAGATTTGATATCATTGATGATGAGGGCACAAAAATATAGATTACATGCTTTAATGAGATTTTAGACATGCATTATGATAAGGTTGAGGTGGGGCATACTTATTATGTGTCCAAGGGATCGATGAGACAAGAAGACAAAAAAATTAATAAGTTAAAACAACCAGATGGAAATCATTTTGGATCAAATTTCAATGTTAAAGTGTTGTGATGGTGAGGCCTTTGTGCCAGAGAAGTATTTTATTTCACACCATTAAATCAAATTGTAGATTGAACTAATAATAGTTTAATTGATGTTATTGGCACTGTGGTGCATGTGGAAATGGTTTCAACCATACAGAGAAAAGATCAGTCCCAAAAAATTCAGAGGACTGTTAAACCTAATGATCTCTCATCCTTTTCAATTGATGTTAATTTTTGGGGATCAAACTAGGAAGCAAAGGGCCATGAGTTAAAGAGGTTGTACACCCCTGGATCAACTCTCATCCTTGCTATGAAAAATGCATGTGCTGGGTACTTCAATGGAGTTGTTATGAACACAGCCATAAGGACTCTTCCATATATAAATCTAGACATACCAAAGGCACAACCATTGATCGAGAGAGGCTATATTGATCCACCCGTTGTTGATCCCCCTCATCCAGTCCCATGAAAGGTCACTTCGGGAAATGGGAGAGTCACTATCACATATATGTTCGACCACTACCTTGGCTTTCCAGAGATTTTACAAGCTACTCTCAAGGTAATAGTAAAAATTATAAAAACTGATGCATTATGGTATGTTGCATGCTCGTTGGAGGTGAATGGTAGGAAATGCAAAAAAAGTGTGAACAATTTGAGAAAAATACATGGTTTTTCTGAAAAATATAGAGAACAATAGCTGACTATGACTTTTTATATTTATTACAACTAAAGATTGAAGACCACATAGGCGAGCTTTGGGCAACTACTTTTGATGAGGCTGCAACAAGCCTATTACAAATTTTAGCAAAACAACTTTACATGTTGCAATATGAGTCTACCACTAAAATGAGTGTTGAGTCTGTTATCAATGTTGTCACTTACAAACCATTTGTTTTCACAGTTCTAATCAAAACTCAAACTTATAATTCAGAAACAAGAATGAAAACAACAATAGTGAAGGTTGCAAAGCTTAACTTTGAAGCTGAGTGCAAGCTCTTACTATCAGATTTGTCTAGTATTTCTGCCATCATGCAACAGGATCCGAAGATAGTTTTCGTATTTCATTTTGAAGACCAAGAAAAGCATGGCTAATTAGGACTTTGTATATTTCTTTTAGTTCATCTTGTCTGGACATTTAGTTTGTTTAATTCCCTCACACTCCTTGTCACATCAAAAAGACCTTTGATCTCTACCACTATTGCTTTGTTGTTTGTTTGAGTGGCTATATATTAAGAAGATGAAGTATAACTTATAATTTCTAAGTTAAAAAGATACATTTATTTTGTTTTCTATTAATTATGTTTGCTATAATTTCCTTACTTTTTAAGTGTATATTTTCTAATTTTATTTTATACTGTTTATTTATATAGAGTTATTGTCCTTTTTAGGAGATGTATTGCTATCTACACCTGCTCAAATATCTACTTGTATACATAGTTGTATGTATGTGTGAATTTACATATGCATATAGATAAATATACATGCATGCAATTGAGATCTCCTTGTGTTATACAACTTCCTAGTACAAATGTGTGTAGATATTGGTTCGTGTGTTGGATATATATGTATATATGCATACACAATTCAATATTTACAACTATTTGTGAGTTGTTCTAAAGAGAAATTTCTTTTTATCTTTTTTATAATAAACATCTTAGTGCATAGAATATCTTGATAGAGTTTTGTACACATATATGTGTTGATGATGTATTTGTCTATGTAACTATCATGTCTGGCTAACCATCTAATGCTTACCAAGTGTTCTTGCTACTGCTTTGCAATACCTAATGATTGTGCCATGTTAGATGTGGATGTAGTATGCTTCTTTCCTATAATGTCTATTATGTATGTTATCCAGCTCAATCCACAACCCAGTGCTAAACAATGCATTTTTGAAACTACCCTAATCTGCTCAATTATTTTGGTGAGTTTTAAGTGGAAAGTATTATTGCAACCATTGGCAATATATGTAGCACATACATGAGACAATCTTCACATGGTAGGCTACGCAAAGTGATGGTTGTTTCTTGTGCGCATGCAAATCAAAAAGCTCAAGTTATAGAGGTTGTGTTCTTTTCTGTAAGTGAGTTTATTGTTGTTTTCTGAATTAGGGTATATTTTTTCATTTCACCTTTCCCAACGCATCCCCTATGATTATTTTTTGCCAATGCTTCTCTTCAAAAACAAGCCTGTGGTGTGCATGGGCTTCTCAACATGAATTTGTTTCTATGCTTCTTCGTATGGCATCAAATTTCCACCTATGTTTGCAACAGAGTAAAATTATTAACATAATCCAGTCTTCTTTTTATGGTCTGCTGCTCACTACCCTAGGTTTTTTTCACCCATTGCTTTTCCAGTCACAATATTTGTGTGCTTTGTGTAATCAACAATGTGTACATATGCGTGCCTCTTCAGAAAGGCTTATATTTTCCTTGGAGGTTAGGCATGTAGAAACATTGCACCAAATAACAAGCAACTGAATTTGTCACCTCAACTGTGTAGACATGCCTTTGTATTTTGCTACAAACTGCAGGATACATATCGACAATTATAGTGCACTGTAAATCAAACAAGATGATCTTCTCCAACAAAACTGTTCATTATCATCATCATCAAAATTTCGTCTTCTTTACAATAAGTAAATTGCTTCTCCTTTCCTCTTCACCTCTATACATATAGAATATGGACCCTCTCTCGATTCACTTCATTATTATTTTTTATATGTGACATGTAATTTTTCTATTACATATATTTTGCTTATAAATTATACAACCACTTAAATTTCATGTTCTATATATTTCTTGCCAATAAAGTATGTTTATAGTACCAAAGTTCATAGTTTCCTTCTGTGTAGGTTTATCCCACTAAAACGATTTTAGACTATAGCTACATTGTATTTGTATACAAGATGTAGTGCTCCCCAAAAATGCTAAATCGCTTTATGATTCCAAATTTACATGTCATATGTCCTTCACCTATATTCCATATATATATAATGTAAAGCTACATTTCCTTTTTTCCATTTCACATTTCAACACTCCATGTCAAATTATAAAAAATGTATAATGTTCATTTCCACTGAACAAATTCCCTTGGATGCCATACCATTTCCTTCAAAATTCACCAAAGTGGTGCACAATTAATGTTACTACTCGGGGGTTTGGTCATAGCCAATGATGCTCCATAACTTGATATGCTAGGATGGAGAGCAAGATTCCTTTTATGTGTCTAGACTCCAATCCCTTCCGTACACAAGGAAATTCTCTATTTTATTTACTTACTTTGTTCTACTATAACTCCATTGCCTCTCATTTGTAATTAATTCTATAAGTCTTCATATTTTGTCATTTGTTTATTCTCTACTAATCAAAAAAAATTTCCTTCACAGGCCTTTCCATGCGATTAGATCTTGTATTGAGTCATTTGCGGCTGAAACATTTCTCTCGCCATTGATCATAGTGCTGGACAATTTATTTTCTTGCTCGGGGGTTTGGTGAGAGTGCACAAGGCCCATGAGCCAATATGGTAGGGTGGAAATCGGGCCTTTTTTTTTTTTGGGCATAGTATATTCTCCCACACACACCAAGTATGGCTAAATTATAATCACTCCATTCAATAGAATTGTAGCCATGATTTTTATCTTCCCATCGCCATGGCTCTTATGCAATAAAATAGTTAATTTTGTGTGGTTCATTCTATTTTTTTATAATCACCACAGTAAACTTCACACTTTTTTGTTATTCTTGTAGACCATATTCCAGATATAATGCGGTGTTTGATGAACTAATATGTTACAAAAAACATTTCAAAATAATGATAGTGACTGGAAAAGCAGTGACCATGGTCAAATAGACAATCATAACCTCATGTATGCTATATTGATTATAATAAGAAATATTCATTTCATCATCAATCAGAGTGGTGGGAAATGTATATTCTTTCTTGAGGGTTTGGTGAGAGTCGATGAGGCTTCATGACCCAATATGGTAGGGTGGAGAGTAGGCCTTATTGTGTTGAGTTTTATTTTATAGTTTTTATGTACACATTGTTATCTTTCTCACATAGGATTCACAAAAAAAATCAAATGTTTTAGGTTGTGGTTATAATGTACTAAAATAGACCATCTTACATACTTTATGTTAGCTTGCATTAACCATTGTTGATAATTGATCTCTTGCTTAAGCTATAATGTTCCATAGAGGAGGCTGGAAAATAAACTAGTTGTATAGGAGGCCAGCAAAATGTCATTAGCATTGATTTTTGTATGGTTTCCATGTAGTCATGATTGTGCAAGTAACATCTATTTTAAAGTCCTCATAAAACAAAATGAATGTTTGTGCAGTTATGATAATGTATTTTTTGGTCTCATTCTTTGGGTTTATGTTGTTGTTGAAGGTAGCTGTGGAGGCCAGTGAAATAGCATTAGAATTAATTGTTGTATGGTTTCCATGTAGTGGTGATGGTGTAAGTAACATATGTTTTAAATTCCCCAACATACAAAACAAATGCATGCCCAGTTATTGATAGTGTATTGTTTGGTTTCATTGTCTAGGTTTTTGTTGTTGTTGAAGGTAGCTGTTAGTGAGCATCTCAAGCTTCTTTGGGGGTGCACTTGCGTTCATTGGCTATGGAATCTCTGTGAAGGTGCTTGGATGTTATCTTGTGTTCTTTGCATGCATTCATGGTTGCAAACGTTGTGGATTCTAATAAGTTTATGTTCATTTTTTGCAGGTGGTGGAGAAAGATGGAGGGAAGAGATAGCAAGCAGGTAGAGATGTAATTGAAGGAAGCATGAAGAGTTTTATAATTTTTATTCTTCTACCCCCATCATTTGCTTCATCTTAGTTAGCTCTATAATCTCTTCATATTCGTAGTTGCTCTAGAGAACATGCTTCTCCTTTAGAAGAGAGAGTTCAAGAAGTGGGATGTTGATATTCCAGTATAGATGCTAAACAGATTAATGAGCTTTCAAACAACTGTGAAGATGAAGAAATTATAAGAATGGCTAAGACAATGGGAACATTGATTTCACCATTCATCGTAGCATTGGCCACTGAATATTATAGAGCAGGGCTTATTTTCTTTTGTTCCATTTTATATTTGCTACATCTACAACTGAATTGCTCACTTGAACAATACTGTTCATTGGCATCATCATTAAAAGTTGGTGTACTTTTGGTAAGTAATTGCAATGGTCCAAAATGGTAGGGTTTTTAGCTTTTTGTTGCGATGGCTATAATGGAATAAAATAGTTAATTTTATGCAGTTCATTCTATTTTTGCATGATCGCCATACTAAACTTCACACTTTTTCACTTTTTCTGCAGACCGTATTCTAGCCATAATGTGGTATTTGATGTACTAATTTCTTACAAACAACCTTTCACAATAATGATAGTCACTGGAAAATCAGTAACAATGGTCAATTACATAATTAGATCCTAATGTTCTATATATTGATTGTAATAAGCAATATTCATTTCACCACTTATTGGAGTGGTGGGTAATGTATATTCTTTCTTGGGGGTTTGGTGAGAGTCCACGAGGCTCCATGGCCCAATATGGTAGGGTGGAGAGCAAACCTTATTGTGTTCAATTTTATTTTGTATTTTCTATGTACAAATTGCTATCTTTTTGACATAGGATTCATAAAAAAATCATATCCTTTAGGTTATGCTTACAACATAGCGAAATAGTTGATCTTATGCACTTTATGTTAGATTCCATTGGGAATTGTTGATTATTTTTCTCCTGTCTAAGTTATAGCATTCGATTATTAAGAAGGTGTTGTCAAAAAGGCTATGTTTTTTCAACTTTTGATAGTGTTGTGTTGAGTTTTTTTCAATTTCCTCTTACTCCCCCTTTATGCTTTGCATTTTGTGCTTGAATTTTTAAATTGCCTCACTGATAATCTAATTGCTCTTATCCCTTGGGAGAGATAGTTCAAGAACTTGGGTGTTAATATTCCAATTTATAGGGTAAACAAATGGATGACCTTTGTGAATCAAGTTCAACCAACTGTGAAGATGAAGTGATTGTAATTGTGGTCATGAATGAACATCCTAGTTCTTGAATTCTCTTTCCCAAGGGAGAAGAGTCAATGATGCTCCATGAGCCAATATGGTAGGCCAGAGAGCAGACTTGCTTTTCTATGTCCAAACTTCAATCCATTCCCAAAAGAGGGTATTCCTAGATTTTATTTACTTACTGTGTTCTATTGCAACTGTATTGCATCATATTTGTAATTAATTGTATAACTCTATATTTTATTATTTATTTATTGTGTACCAATGGTGCGTATTTATCACGCTAACACTTTTTTTAATTCTTGCAGACCATGTTGGAGCAATAATACGGTGTTTCATAAACTAATTTGTTACAAACAACCTTCCCGAATAATGATAGTGACTGTAAAATTAGCAACAATGGTCAAATACATAATCATATTCTAATGTACTCTATATTAATTGTAATACGCAATACTCATTTCACCACTAATCATAGTGGTATCCAATCTATATTCTTGCTCGAGGGTTTGGTAAGGGTCGATGAGGCTCCATGACCCAATATGGTAGGGTGGAGAGCAGGCCTCATTGTGTTGACTTTTACTTTATATTTTGTATGTATAGATCCCTATCTTTCTAATGTGGGAATCAGAAAAAAAAAAATCACATGTTTAAGCTTATGGTTACAATGGACTAAAATAGTTGATCTTATACACTTTATGTTTGATTCCTTGGGCATTGATTATTATTCCTTAGTTTGTATCATAAAGAATTGATGCAATGGTAAATTATGGGGTAGCTTTATAATGATGAATTCAACTAATTTTATGTCAACATTATTATTTCCCCAATAATTGCACATTAGTAATGTCATCAATTTAGACATTGAAACCTATCCATAATAATATTATATTTTTGATTAACTAATAAAACTTAATTATATTGGTTTTACTTTATAATATTTTTCTTTAACAAACAACTTAACTACATAATATTATTATTTACCTGCCAAACCAATTACCAATAATAATGATGTTATCACCAAATAATTAATTGAATGTTAATACAATTGTTCTTCAACCAAACCTCTATATGTGTATATATATATTCTACAAAGTTATTTCCTCACCAACTATTGCTTACACAATTTATCATTTATATACATGTCGTCCTTTTAGCGCATCAGTCTTAACACCCTCCTTTGGTCCCCATTATAATTTAAATTAAAATAGTGATGTTAAACTGTAAGGTAAAAATGAGATAAAATATTGTTCCCACTCAATCACTTTAATTATCACCCATAATATATCTAGCAATCCATTGTATTGTTCGTTTGATTCCCTAATGTGTAACTATATTATCTACATCTACATATAGCTACTATGCCCACTCATGCCATTCACATTCGAATGTTTTTCCACAGACACTATCTGCACATCACTTGCCTTTCATGTCACTCTCTACCTATCAACTCATCGTTGTGTGTTACTACATGGAATTGCTAGAATATTAATATTTATGAGAAATCTGATAATAATTGTAGATATACGATATAATATTAAATGCATATTTATAATTACAAAGGTGTTACTTAATGAAGTGAATGAATCAATTTTGAAAATCAACTGTTGAAAATTGTAGAGAAGGATGCAAGACCATTGAAATGATCTCAACCATCACATTTTCTACAAAATCTAAAAAGTATAATATAATTATAAAAATAATATATGCATTCTTATTCAATCTTAGCTTTAAATTAAGAAAAGATAGGATAAGTATTATTTTTTCTTGTAAAATTAGATTTTTGTTAGTGTTAAGATTTAACTCTGGGATAATTAACATAGGTAGTTTTCTTGTATTAAGTAGTTTTTCACTCATTTCATTTTTCATGCCTTTAAAAGGCTTGTACATTATCTATTCTACATCTCATCTCATTTTTTGAATATCATCTTAATATTTTAGTAGAATAGCTTTCTGCTTCTCTCATGTATCTGTGAGGGTGGTTTTTTGTTGCAGGTTGAGGATCTTGGGAAGGAGCTGCCATCTCCTACATGGTATTAGAGCTCCTCCTCTTGGTCAACTTCTTGGAGAGTTTTCGTTGAGGAAATATGGGAAATTTTTTTCCTACTAAAGGTTTTTTGGCATTTGTAGTTTATTAAATTTCAAAGTTGCCATTATTGCTAATTTTTTTCTATTAAGGAGGCCACAATTTTGTCCATTTGAAGAGCGATAAAGAGAGATGCACTTTGTGATTGGTTGGATCAATTGACCTACTGTAGGGAACGATATTCTTTACAGAAGCTGACGATTAGGCTTTCAAAGTAGTGTTATAATGTGGATGGGAGATTCACCTTTGGAAGCAAAGCTGTGATACATGCAGGCTATGATTTACTAATTGGAGGTCTATGATTTTTTGATAGAAGGTGCAATTTTTTGTTGCAAGTCGATTTACATCCATGAAAGCTTCCATTGTAGGAATTTTGTGAGGCATTCAAATTGGAGGGTGGCATAGATATTGGAGACTCTTTTGTAGCATGTGAATTTTTTTTTGTAATCATGAGACACTTTTTTAGCCCGATTTAGTTCACTCAACCTAGAATTTGAAGACCCTAGGACACAAATTTTTGTTTGGAGGTTGAGGCATGAACAAAGGGTTCCTGAAATTGGCAAGTTGTGGATTACATTCCAAGGCCACATGACATTAGTTTTTTGGAGGCTCTGAATGATCATTGTTATCCACAACTAATGATTGAAGGTCATGGGTTTGTCATTGTAAATCAAATATCATTTGTAGGCCCCGAATAAATTTCAATTGTGTGAAGAGTGAAGAAACCTAATTTGGATGTGGTGCGAGAAGCAATCCATGATTTAGGGCTTCTAATTACTGCACAGTTGAAAAGGAAGTGAGCCCAAGGTTGTTTTGAATGGGAAAATTTATCCCATATTTGTTGTGAAGGTGTTTTTTTGGCCTTTATATGATCCAACACTCACACTAGACATGTGAAGTTATTGTGTGCTTGGTAAGTTGATTTGGAGATTTGGCTTGGTGATTTAGCGCAGGAACCCACCACAAAACACCTAGTAAGTTGTACAATTTTTTGCTCAAATTTTTCTGATTCAATTACAAATTTAGCCTTTTTTAATTCCTAAGAAATATTTTTTTGGATGTTGGAAAAATAAATCTTGAGAGGCTGCATTGGTTGATATTTTTGGATGTTTTAGTTGTATCAATTTCATGTATTTTTCCTTCTCTTGGTGCAAAATTGTTGTCATGGATACTCTTGATTCAATTCAAATTTTGACCACCTATAACTATCATACTTGGAAGATTAAAATGTGTAGGTTGCTCCAATCTAAGGATTTATGGTCCACACTAAATGATAATCAATCCACTTTCACTAAGGAGTATAAAACATTTTCCCACAGAAACAAGTGTGATGAAGCTAGGTGTTTGATCTAGATTTGCATGTTTTTGATAGTCTTCTCTTCCATCCTGAGGAGTGTAATACACCCAAGGAGGTATGGGATGAGTTCAAAAACATGTTTGGTCAGATCAGTGGGTTCCATCCTTTACAACTAGAGGTGGAATTAACTTCTCTTTCCCCTTATGCATTTCCTTTCATTAATGATTTCCTAGTCAATTTCAAATTTGTGAGGTCACAATTGGTGGGGAATGGGAAGGACAAAATTGATAAGGAGTCTATTTTTTTTATTTTGTCTAAGCTGAGATGTCTATTTCTAGTTTTTTCTTCTACCTTTTACTCCACCATGGATTCTTTAGGAAATGCATTCAAAATACCTTCTTTTGAGACATTATGTGATTGCTTGACAAGGGAGCAAGTCAAACTTTCCTAGTTAGAGGTCTCTATGAATCATGCATTAGTTGAACAAGAATCATAGAGAAAAGAGAAGAAAAAACCTAAGGCTAAAATAGATTCTAATGAGTCCTCCACCTCTTCAAAAGAGGATAAACCTAAAAAGGAGAAGTTTAGTTGTGTGTATTGCAAGAAGAAAGGTCATGATGAACACAACTGTTATACAAAGAATATTGATGAGCTTTCACATCTTCTTCAAAAGAATAATATTCCACTACCCTCATCTATGAATCCTTCTTCTAAAATCTCTCCATCTACATCACATTCACCCTCATCCAAACCTACATAATCAAGGAATGCAGGATTTACAAATGAATGAAAGATAAAGAAGATAAAATCAAAGTGCATGCATTGGTAACTTCTATAGTTCATTCTAGTTGTGATAGATGGTTTTTGGATTCAGGAGCATCTCATCACATGGGTATTACTCCCTATCCTTTTTTGGGTCTTCATCCTACTAATACTTCTAATATTTTCTTGGGAGATAGTAATTTTTTGGATGTTGTGGGGATAGGCAATGTTGAGATTAGTGATGGTTGTTTCAAAGATGTACTGTGTATTCCTGATTTGCATACAAATCTACTTTCCATCTATCAGATTACTCATGTGGTGAGGTACATAAGACTCTAGAGCTCACTGTAGATTCTATTTTCATTAGATAGGTTGATATTGGAAAATTCATTGTTGTTGTTGAAGTTGATCATGGGTCTTCTCTCTATGGCTTTTCTCATTTTGTTGATGATGATGATTATGAGCCTCACAACCCTCTTGCAATCATGATAGCAATTCCTCAATAGAGATTGGTCATTCAAACTTTAGAGTTCTTTAGACCTATGTTGATTCATCTCCTATTGCTTTAGAGGTTGGTTCTTTAGCATAGCAGGAACATTTTTATCCTTCAGATCATTCTTTGTGGGATAGTCACTTGATAGGTCTTGTAGAGTCATTTTGTGAATCTCACATTTATGATTTAGATGATGCATTTGATGGTATATGTCATCTTTTTTTTGGCAATAATTGAAATGATGTCACACCATCTATGTATTTGGAGATTGTTTCTTTAGAGTTTTTGCATGGTCTTGTTGATCCACCTTCTTCAATTGAGGTTGTGCTTGATCATGATGTGACATTTGGCTACATGGAGGCACTGAGACAATTTGTAGAGGCATCTTTCATGTTGATTCTTCCTCTCCCTTCTCTTTTTTCAGAGTTGGAGTTTCTCTTGTATCAATGGTCGTTTCTCCCTAAAGCGAGGCATGTTGTTTGTAGAAATGGTATATTCTTCAAACTTCTAGAATTAGCATATGAGTTTCTTCATCGTGGGGGGATCTTTAGCATTTCTACTCTTTTCTATGGGGGGCTACATTGTTTGTCTCCTTTTATATTTTGGTGAGTTCAATGATGGGATTTGTCCTTGGGGAGTCTTGTGAAGTCCTCCTTTCACCTTTTTATCCTTTTTTTCTCTCTTTTGGAGAGGATTTTTCTCCCACAGGGTTTCTCTCCTTTTCTTAGGTTGTGAGAGATTGCATTGCATTGCATAGCAGTTGTGCATGTGTACCTAACATGGCCTCGTAGTCGGGACCCATCTTCCATTTGATTTTACATAATAATTCTCCCCAAGTTTTCACTTAAGGGGGTGGGGGGTGTAAGTTTAAGTTTTAACTTC
>VDFB02245864.1:0-25208 GCA_007258455.2 Sequoia sempervirens | reverse complement strand
TACCTATTGTAAAAAGCATACCTGATGTCAATGCAATAATCAAAGATGATGGTTGTGGAAGCTAAAAAATATTGAAATACACCTTTGTCTTAGGAGAGTTACAAATTTCTCCTCAAACACAGAGGAAACCAACATCTAGCACCAAAGAACCAAAAATTATCAAGATGGCAGCCACTACCTTCACCAAATGGGGAGATTTGAATTAGGAAGACATCCATGAGAAATATATCTCTAAACTCCTCTATCAAGATGAACAACCTATTCCTCTTCTTCCCATGGAAGATGACAACAAAGGTCTACAACTAATATAGAGCATGGGGTATAACAAGAATGAGAAGTTAGGATAGAATGACAATGGTTTACTATAACCCATCATTCCTGAGAAACGACTAAAATATCTTGGCTTAGGTTGTACTTCTAGTAAGGTCACACTTATTGGTAAAGATATTTCTACTAAATGAGTTGAGACTTCTTCTTGGTCACCTACATTGCATGATAATACCTTAGATGACTCTCCTCTTGATGTAACTAACCTATTTGAGAACAACATCCTCTTCATGATATCCATGACATTTTTTTTCTCAAACAACCAACCAACTGAAATATGCCTAGTATATCTGCAACTCATTGACATCGACCAACAAGGACCACCAGTTCTAGATTTATTCAAAAATGATGAAGTGATCTCAAAATTCATGGGACTCCAAGACAACTTATCATGGGCAGATCACAAAACAAGCTTTGACATAGAGCTTGATATAGGGGCATACTATGGGGAGACGATTGAATCCTTTTGTCACAAAATAAATGAAATGTAGGTAACATGTAGATCCTTGAGTGAAAATCACTTGATGGTGCTCTCTAGTCCCAAAATAGTAAAAAGAAAGGACACATTTGACAGTGAAAACCTCCTTGAGGCACCCAAGGATGAGGGATTCCATCTCCCCCTTAGTGTAATGCATCTAGAAAAATCAGCAGTACTACCAGAAAAGGCTACTCTAGTCAATGTGGGAACAAAAGAAGAACCTAAGACCACCTTCTATGTTGAATCTTTGTTAGACAAAGAACATAAGAACCTTGCAACATTATTTAAAGAAAGAAGAGCTAACTTTTCATGTTCATACACAAATATGCTAGGCCTTGATCCAGAAGTGGTTGTACATCACTTAGCAGTTTATTCTGATGCCAAACCGATCAAGCAGAAATTAAGGAAGATGCATCCTCAGATAGCACTCTTGGTTAAACTAGAACTACAAAAGGTTTTTGACGTTGGATTCATCCAACCAATAGATTATCCTGAGTGGGTTTCAAGCCTGGTACTAGTCACAAAACCCACTGGGGGCATCAGAATATTCACTAATTTCAGAGATCTGAACAAGGCATGCTTGAAGGATGATTTCCCTCTTCCCAACATTGATCTCATTGTGGATTTAATAGCTAGGCATGAAATGTTGTCACTTATGGTAGGGTTTTCAGGCTACAATCAAATCATAATCGCCAAAGAAGATTAACATAAAACATCCTTTACTTGTCTATGGGGAACTTACGGCTGGAATGTGATGCCATTTGGGTTGAAGAATGCAGGGGCTACCTATCAAAGATCCATGACCCTAATCTTTCACGACATGATCCACAAAACAGTTGAAGATTATGTGGAGAATGTTTTGGAAAAATCAAAGAAGAGAAGTGAGCACATACAAGTCTTAGGACCTATCTTTGACAGACTTGAAGAATACAAGGTACAACTAAATCCAAAAAAGTGTGTGTTTGGGGTCACATCAGGGAAACTTCTTGGCTTCATCATTTCACAAAGAGGTGTAGAAATTGATCCAGTAAAGGTAAAATCCATCCTAGACATGGAACCACCACAAACATTGAAACATATGAGAGGATTACAAGGAAGGTTGTAGTCCATTAGAAGGTTTATAACTCAGCTATTAGTTAAGAATCATCCCTTTTTGCATCTCCTTTATAAAGGGATAACTTACAAATGTGATGAGAAATGTGATAAAGATTTCCAACAGATCAAGGATTATCTACTAGCACCTCCAGTGCTCATGCCACTAATACCAAACAAGCCATTGATCCTGTATATCTCAGTAACATCAGCAACACTAGGAGCTCTTTTAGCACAACATGATGAGAACATAAAGGAAAGATCCATATACTACATCAACAAAACCTTGGTAGGTTATGAGATGAACTATTCACCCATTGAGAAAGGATGTCTAGCAATAGTTTTTGCTTCACAAAATTTCAGGCATCACATGTTGTGACACCAAATCAAGCTCATTCCCATGTACCAATAGCATTGCTAAGTATGAAGCCTTGATCACAAGTCTTAGGATAGCAGTTCAGTGGTAGATACAAGAGATGAAAGTCTATGGAGACTCACAGTTGGTTATCAACCAAGTCAATGACAACTATCAAACCAAAGATGACAAGGTCACCCCTTACAAGAAGATGGTTGAAAATATCAAAGATATTTTTATAGACATAACTTTGAGCAGATTCCTCACATGAACAATAGAGCAGCAGATGCCATGGCAACAATTGGATCACTACTAGACATGTCAAACAACATCCTTCAATGTGAATTCTTGGTAGAACAACTTCCCCTACTAACATTCAAAATCCCTAAATCTGAATTTGCATGTGTCATTGTTGGTCCTGGATCCCCTTGGTACCATGATATCTTTATTTACCTTATTAGAGGAACCCTTCCATCAGACCTCACCCTGAACCTTAAAAAGACCTTTGTCAAAAAGGCATCCCGATTCATGATCCTAGGTGATACCCTTTATCGTTGAAGCATCAAAGGGACATTATTACGATGTTGTAATCAAGAGGAAGCCTTAACTACTTTAAAAAAAGTGCATGATGACATATGTGGGTCCCATTCTAGTGGTATGTCTTTACCTAAGAAACTGTTGAGGACGAGCTACTATTGGCCAACCATGGAAAAAGAAGCTCATCAATATGTGTAGAAATGTATCCATTGTCAACAACATGGGGATATGATTCATGCTCCAACTCAAGAATTTCAACCAATGATCACACCATGGAATTTTTCACAATGGGGACTTGAACTCATAGGAAAAATCACTCCAACCTCATCTAACGGCCATAAATTTATCATAACCGCCACTAATTATTTTACTAAGTGGGTTGAAGCCATTCCTATGACTTACATAACGGGGAAGCAAATATCCAAGTTTATCTTGAATTACCTAATTTTCCATTTTGGTGTACTACAAACCCTCATCTTAGACAATGGAACTCCATTCAAAAATCAGGATGTGAAAGAGTTGTGTCAAAGATTCAATATCCAACACTGATTCTCTACCCTGTACTATCCCCAAGGCAATGGCTAGGTAGAAGCAATGAGCAAAAATATGCTAAAAATCCTAAAGAAAATAGTTAATGAAGCTGGTCGTGACTGGCATCTGTAGCTAAATCCCACTCTTTAGGCTTATCAAACTAGTATTCGCACACCTACAAGAGCAACCCCTTTCTCCCTGGTCTATGAATCATAAGCCATCTTGCCTATTGAGGTTGAGCTCCCATCATTGCGAGTGCCCCTGAAGAATCTGATAACTGAGGAAGAGAATAGAGTGTCTTGACTGAATGAGCTAGAATTCTTGGATGAACATCATCTTGACACCCTTAATCACTTGCAAGTATATCAAAACTGACTGAAACAAAGCTATAACAAGAAAATCAAATGTTAGTCATTCCAGGTAGGTGATCTTGTCTTAAAGAAAAATCAGAAGAACCTTCCAAATCAAGACAGCAAAGGAAAGTTTGATCATAATTGGTTGGGTCCCTTTGTCATCATAGTGAGCTACAAATCAAGAGCATACCAAATATCAACCCTTGAAGGTGAACCCTTGCAAGAGCCAATCAACAATTTGCATCTCAAAAAGTTTTATGCCTAAACATGAAGGGTGTAAATTAGAAAATACAAAAAAAACAAAAAAAATGAGAAAAAGGATTGAAAAAGTATAGAAAAAAATCATCCTCTAGTGAAAACCACTTCGGTGGTGCTTTGGGCAAGTACCTTGGTGAAAACCTAGCTAACAAGAACCTCACGTAAATAATGCATCTCCATCTATTCTTTGGCTCTTTTGACCTATCATTATTTTCATCATCATTCATCCCTCATCCGCATCCTTATCATGGCTTGTCATTGTAAGGTATCATGAACTCTTTAGCACTACTTGGCATATTCCCAAGGTCAGTCTATCCTGCCTTTATTGAAGTAGGCTAACATATCACATTGGGGGAATTTCATTATGTCATAATCAAGTTCTTGTATATCTTGAGGTCATGGGACATCTTATCAGAAAACACCAAAAACATTCATAAAATCTTATCCAGAAAATCCAAAAACATTTGCAAAATCCTGTATAGCAAAAATATAAAAACATTCAGAAAATTGTAAAGACGAAATCCAAAACATCCAGAAAACATCGAAAACCCTGAAAAAGGTAGAACATAAAAAAATCTAAAAAAAAGAGTCTCTTTGTCAAACTACGTTGTCTCTAAGCTTGAATATAGGCAAGGTCATCATTGATGTTCCCCCGAGACACCCTAGGTTAGTCCTTTAACAGTCCTTTGTAATTAGTTGTTATCTCTCGTTTGTTCATATCTTTGTCATGTAGATTGGTCGAGTCATTCAAACTATGTGGTCTCTGCATGTACAACATAGGGAAGGATAATATTTGATCAGCCCCCAAGGCCCCTAGGATAGGTTCTTGGTCGAAACTCAGAAACTCTCTTGAAAACCAAAAAACATCCAAATATTTAGAAAATCCAAAAACATCCAAATATTCAGAAAACACAAAAATTTGAAAATAGAAAATCCAAAAACAATAGAAAACATTCAAAAGACCTAAAATGCCTCAAAACATTCAAAAAACCCTAAACAACCTCAAAAAATTGAAAAAACATAAACATTCATATAACCTTTCAAAAAGACCAAAAACAACCTCAAAACATTTCAAAATACCAAAAACATTCAAATATTCCAGAAAAATACAAAACCCATCCATCCCATCTCACTTTCACCCACAATAAACTTTCACCCTTTGGCAAAACAAGTAGAAAGCAAACATAGTAAGTCGTAAAGTGTGAACTCAAAAGTCAAAATCTAAAGTCAAAATCATAGGTAAATGCATCAATGAAGTTTATACAAATGGGTCATCTTAGCATCATCATCCCAACATCAAACAACCCTCTGATCAACATGTCCTAGGATGTATCCTTCCTACGATGGACATCAGTATCAGATATCACTTAAGCTAAGCTTAAACTAGGCAAGAGCTATAGATAACACTGACTATTTTTCATTCATCTTTTCTTATGATTTATCTTAATGACCTATTCCAAGGACCTCTCGATGATGTCTAAACAAAATGATTTAGAGAGAAAGGAATGGGACATCGATCATTATCTTTCATTTTTTGTTCTTGTGGATACTCTTGTAAAATAATCTTGGCACATACTTGCTTAGTTGTGTGTAGTAAGGTCATTTGGAGTATGTTGTTGATGATTGTGTATGCTTGGTCCAATATATTCTATGCTTCTAACTTACATTCCAACGACATTATCGTATATCAAGATGTGAACAAGAACTATCCTATCTGCTTGTTGAGTCAAAGTCCATTACACTAGATACAATGTTGTCCTGGTTATCAATACCTTGATGCATCATTTCTATGTGTTATATCAAACAATAAGGAACAACGAAAAATACCAATCCTGAAGTGTGAGCATCCCATCCTGCATTTTGCATTGTCTCGTCACCATATCTAATAAAGTCTCGATGGATCAAGGACTTTTTGGATCTTTTGAAGCAATCATCATCAACAACGGTTATTCATTCTTTATTCTTCTATCTTTTCTCTGCACTAACTTAGTATCATGACAGCCAACAAAAACATCATCAATGCATCCATCCTGCATCCACAAACCATTAGCATACATGAATTTCATTATCATAGTATAATCATAAAGCATCCATTGACATAATCATAACCACAACATAATAAATTGCATATCACATCATACATTCTACATTATCACTTGAGTTGTGATGAATAATATAGATTTGTTATTCTAAGCATCTTAAATCATTGCATATCATAAGCATTTGCATCCATACATTCATATGCATATATCATCATTAAAAAATGCATAGAAAATATACAAAAATAAGTGCAGCAAGATCATTTGCATCCATAACATTTGCATATCATAAATCATCCATCCATATCATATTTTGAAAAGATAATGAAAAATAATATAACATTGCATCCATCCATATCATGATTCTCGGATATCACATAACATAAAATAAAATTCATCCATACATGATCATATATATATCATCCATACATGAAATAAAGTGAACACATCATAACATGAATCATCACATAAATCATCCATATATCATATATATCAAAAAATGTGTCATGGTAGAAAATATGGATCAGTGTATGCACATCGATCATAAGTACAATATCCACAAGGCTATCAAAAAGGAGCCCATGAATGTATATTAGTATAAAGAATGGGGAAAAATAAAAAATTGTCTATATATAAAAAAACTAGCCCTAGTGGCTGCTACCCTATCCAGCCTACCGCATAGGTTGATCCTTGACATGGGGATGCGCATCACTGCGCTATGAAAAATATGGCTGATGAAGAGTTGCTAGAACATCCCTATGATAATGCTACCTATAGTATACATCCTCCATGATAGCCTATATATACAATCTAGCTGAAATGGTCTGAGCATGAGTAGTTGCTACCATCCCCTCAACCTGCTGCTGGCTCACAACCTCCTGGTCTCTCTCCCAGGTAATAGCCTAAACTCTCTATAAAGTTGCATCCCTCTCAACTATCACCGCAACCACCTAATGCCGAACTTGGTCTTGCTCAGTAGTCAAAACCAAAATCTATTGGCGAGCCTGGTCTCATTCACCTATCAAAACCTACACCTACTGCTATAGTTGTCGTATATGTGCATCTCTAGCATTCAGTGGTGGTGGTGGCAGCACTAGCTACTACTGCACTACTGGAGGCTGCTGTGGAGGCTGTTGTCCCACTGGAGGAGCCCTCAGAACCTGTCCATCATGGCTATCCTATCCTCCTTGTCCTCTACCTCTGACACCTCTACCTTCTGGCCTCCCCCTAGGAGGAGCACTTGTAGGATCCATAAGTCACCTTAGAGGGACAAACCATGCATCGTAAGATGGAGTGGTCTGAGCAATGGGATAACCCTGATCATATGCCTAAGGTTGGGCAACCAATTGATGGAAACTCTCAATAGCCTCTGGTGCCAGAATCATCAGTCCCTAGGTGGGAACCTCTCTAGCTAATCTCGCAAAATTGGCCCTATAGGCATCATCACGCCTGTCCTGTACATCACCAAACTATCTAGCTACTTTGGTAGGAAGGTACCACTGAATAATGGTATGCTCTTGAACCTGCATATAACTGGTCTATCTAGCAAAGAAATATGTTGTACATGATCAAACCAAGCCAACATCTGAAGCCATGGCTGCTAGCGGAACATGGTCATATCATCAATCACCCATCACCAGTACAAGAGTCCAATCTGTCCTGTGTTCCTAAGTGTGATAGCACATTGGTATCTCCATATAATGAGATCATCTAGGTCCATGTCCACCGTCTGTACAATCATCTGAAGAATGAAAATGTGCTCCCATTCCTAGATATAAAGGAGAATGACACCTGCACCGAGGGCTCTCCCATCACAATACACAAAATCATGCAAATCATGGTATAAGGAGGCCAACATCATGGGCCCCCATGCAAAAAGAGTCATTTGGTACAACATCCGCTGCCATGCCAAGCCCCATCTTGGACTAAAGAAATGACCGCATTTTTCTAGAGCCACCAAACTTGAAATGATGTCTACAACAATCAATCTGAAGGTCGGTAGCTAACCTATGTATGTCTCTAAATCTATTTGCGAGGTGATCAATACAATTTGGTCCATGTCCATCACCTCTAAATAGGCGTGAAATCCGACATCAGGATCATAGATCACGTGATCACCATGGATAGGCAACTGCAATATCCACCACACGTCCTCTAGGGTCATTGTCACCTCCCCTGTCAGAGGATGGAAGGATGAGGTCTTGCTGTGCCATCTCTCGCACAATGCTATCATCATAGCCGAATGTGTCCTCACAATAGGTGCATAGGTGATATACCATAATCCAATCTCTCCTAGGTGCTCCTGGTGTAACTCTGACAAATCACCCAATCTCTCAAGAACTGTGGGCTTGTGTTCCCTCGACATCAATGGTGGGAAGACCTCCTGCACCCATGAAGCGCACGATGTTAAGAAATCATCAAAATTGAACTTATTTGGAATTTCTGGGTCAGAAATCACAAATGTGCTGCTATTTACAAATGTGTCACTATATTCAAAATCCAAATAGCGACACCTGATGTATTTACAATTTCAAAATGACAAATGCGTCGCTAGACAAGCTGGCGTCATGATTTAGAATTTGGCCTAACCTAACCCTAACTTTCAAATCAGCAAGTGTGTCACCAGATACAATTGTGTCGCCATTTAAAATTTGAAACCCTAAATTCAAATCCAGAAAAATGTTTCCTTAGAAAAATGCATCACTATATATCATTTGGGCATCACTAATAGAAGTTTGGGCGTCACTATATAGCGACACCCCCAAATTCTAAATTCTAACGCCTAATAAATGCATCAAAATTTCAAATTCAAATTAGGTTTTGAATCACATACCGGTGGTCCTGCGCTTGGAAGCTATTGGAACTCATGAAATTGATCAGAAATGTGTCGGGGAAGCTTATGACGTGCCATTTCATCAAAGGGTCAGAGCTTAAATTGCAAGAAATCCTTAAGTATGAATGTACAAATGAATTGAAAATGACCCCTCTTGGCCTATCTAAGTTAAAAAATTAGGGTTTTTTTCCCTAATTTAACCTTTTAAATGGGGTTTATTATCATTTTCATCACTTTTTCCAATTTGGACCTAATTTTGCATCATTTTTTGCATTTTTGGCATTATTCTTGCATCCCAGAACCTTTTTGAATCCTTGGGTACTCTTTTGAACCTTTTTCGAGAAATCAACCTAAAATTCAAAATTTATGCCCAATTTCTCGAGGGGGTAGGGATTTAGTTTTATCCTTTTGTTGGGGCATCTAAAAAAAATAAAATAAACTTGATTCAAGCAATATTTTTCATCCGAGAGGTGTGGTTCTTTGAATCGAAGCAACAAGTACCTCGCTTCAAAGAGGGGAAAAATGTAGACACTGTTGGAAGTATGTGTCTCAATCATCACAGGCTGTAACCTCTATTGGAGCCAAGTCGGTGTGACATCCTTCATGTCTGGCCGACTAGTAGTAGTAACCTTGTTGAATCATATTAGGTTGCTGTGACCTTAGAGAAGTCTCGCCGAATGCTTTTACTTTGGAGACTATTGCTGTGACATGTTGTGTTCGGTGTTACCTCTTACCACGTGGAGATCTCTGGCCGACAGGTCATTCTATCGGATATCAGGGAGAGTCTTGGATGTTCGCTATGAGCTCTCAATGATATGTTTGTCTCGTCAACAATGTTTTCTGTTGAAGTCTTTGGGGAGAGTCTAGGGTGTTCGGTAAGAAGTCTTACTGATATGGATGTCTCGCCGACAACTTTATCCTGGAGACATCGGGGTGACTTGAACACTCGGGAAGAACTCTTGGCGAAAATTGGTGTGTCTCACTGATGGTATACACTCGGAGTAGCACAAAGGTATCACTGTGAGGTCTTAGCGATGGACAAAGGTCTTGCTGATAGTAGTATGGTTTCAGAGTAACATATGAGAGCTCGGTGAAACCTTTTGGCGAGATCGATATGTCTTGCCGATGGAATGACTCTTCGGTGTAACTTTGAATATCGGTATGTGGTCTCACCAAAGAGCGATAGTCTTTCTGAATGGAAAGCTCATGGCTATGTAACTTTGAAGCTTCGGTATGATGTTTCACCGATAGCGATAAGTCTTGGCGATAGCGATACTGAACATTGGTATGAGGTCCTGGCGACATGAGGAAGTCTTAGCGATAGTCTTCTGAACTCGATGTAACATCTTGCCGATAGGTAAACTCTTGGTGATTTTGAATGTTAAGCTGTATGGCATCGAGGAGACACGGTTAGTGTCTCACTGACATGCCAACACAGATTGAATCCATTTGACCGAGTGAGTCCATCCTTTGTGGAACCTCGTGGACCAATCAGAGAAGCTGAATGGGAACCATTGGAAGATAGTTCATTGCGGCAGTTTTGAGAGGAAGCTCAACAGACAGGGAACAATATGAATATAGTTTGTAGTTGTAGATGCTCGATGGTTCGATTGGTTCGTAGAAAAATTGTGTGAACAGTTCAAATTGTATCAGAGTGATTTCTATTATGTGAAGTCTGTAACTTGAAGGTTCCTGTACAAAGATTGATCATTGCGAAAGCTATTGTAATCTAGCATCAGAAAGATAAGTCAGAACTCTACATGTAATTATTTATTACTGTAATACAAAGTGACTTCTCTTGGTGTGGTGGGTTTTTCTCTCGTAAGGTTTTTCCCACGTAAATCTGGTGTTCACATGTGTGTATCAAATACTCTGTTTCTGTTATCTCTTTCATGTGCATCTTAATTGGACTGTAATTGTAATTTTAAAAGGTATCTCTGCATTCTTCCTGAGGTTTGACGTTAGGAGAGTTGTTTCGACATCTAGCTTTCCTTAAAAGTGGTATCAGAGCCTGGCCAGTTGTGTTATCCTTGTGGGTATGTTGGGTTTTTTGTGTCAATTTCCAGTCAGTGGGAGTCTTGTAGAAGTTTGTCAATTTCTAATTACAGATTGAGATGGCTAGCATGTCAGGAAAGATTAAAATAGAGAAGTTCAATTGCAGCAATTTTGAGTTGTGGAAACTTAAGATGGAGGATCTCTTAGTGGATCGTGATCTGTGGCTTGTTGTGTCTGGAGTGAAACCTACAGGCATGAAGCAAGAGGATTGGGACCTTGTAGATAGAAATTCTAAGGGGCTGATAAGGCTCTGTTTGGAAGACTCCGTTCTTCTGTATGTGCATCAGGAGAAGATTGCATCTTCCTTGTGGAAGAGACTGACATCTATTTATCAGGGGAAGTCTTTGGTTGATAAACTGTTCCTGAGGAAGAAGCTATACTCTTTGAGAATGTAGGAAGGAGGGTCTGTAGCTGATCATTTGAATGCATTTAACATGCTTCTTGCACAGTTAACATCTGTTGGTGTGAAGACTGAAGAAGAGGATCATTGTATGCTATTATTGTGTTCTTTTCCAGACTCTTGGGATCATCTAGTGATGGCTATTGGGAGTACAACATACAGTTTCAAGATGGAAGATGTTTTTGGTTCTTTGTTATCAGAAGAGATGAGAAGGAAATCTTCTGAGATGGCGAAGGAGGCCCTTGCTGTTAGAGGAAGGTCGAAAGAGAAAGGCAAGAAGAAGGACAAGAAGTCCAAATCGAAATCAGAAGGGAGATCAAAGTCTCTTGGCAAGAAGTCCAAGGTGAAGTGTTGGAATTGTGGGAAACCTGGTCATGTTCAAAAGGATTGTAAAGAGGAGGAGAAGAAGAAGAAGTATTCTTCTGATAGTGATTCTTCTCATAGTGATGGAGACACCTTCATTGTAGCCTTGGCTACACAGGCATCAGATGATGTCTGGCTGATTGATTTTGGAGCATCTTTCCACATGACATCTCATAGAGACTGGTTCACAAAGTATGAAGAATACGATGGTGGAAAGGTGTACTTGGCAAGTGATTCAACTTTAGAGATTGTTGGTTGTGGAAGAGTTAGAATCTAGTTCCCTGATGGCAGAGTGAAGGGAATCAATAATGTAATGCATATACCAGGTCTGGCTCGAAACTTACTTTCTATAAGTATGCTAAATGATATTGGAGTGCAAGTCACATTCTTTGGAAATGGCTGCAAGATGACTAGAGGCTCAATGGTGCTAGCAAGGGGTGCTTGTATTGGTACCTTGTACAAGCTGGATGCACATGTTGTTCAATTTAACAATGTCTCTGTAAAGTCACAGAAAGCTACTCATGGAGGAAAAGAGGGAAATTTTCCTAATTGTGTAAACTCTATGGAAGTTAAACTTCCAGTAGAAAAAGACTATGCTCTGGCATCATAGGCTAGGCAACATAGGAGAAAAAGGTTTAAAAACCTTGAAGATCAAAAACCTGGTTGAGGGGCTTGAAGATTGTAATCTTGAATTTGAATTCTATGAACATTGTATATATGGAAAACAACACCGTGTTTCTTTTTATTCCAATCCTCATAAATCTTCTGGTTTACTAGATTATATCCATTCTGATGTATTTGGTCCAGTGAATGTTCCTTCTTTGTCTAAGTCAAGATACTATGTGTCATTCATTGATGATTGTTCAAGAAGAGCATTTGTATATTTTCTGAAAAGTAAATCAGAAGTGTTAAGTCAATTTAGGGAATTTAAGAACCTTGTTGAAAATTAGACTGATAGAAAAATTAAATGCTTAAGGACTGATAATGGCAGTTTGATGATTTTGAGAGGTATTGTAAAGACCATGGGATTAAAAGACATAAGAGTACACCTTATACTCCACAGCAAAATGGAGTTGCAGAAAGGTTCAATAGGAAAGTGATGGAGAGAGCATGAAGTATGCTGTGTAGTGTTGGTTTAGAGGAGAAATTCTGGGCTGAGGCTATATCTACTACATGTTACCTAATAAATCATTCTCCAAACTCTGCTCTTGTTGAGAAAACACCTTTGGAATTGTGGTCTGGTAAGAAGCCCTCTTTAAGATATATTCGTGTTTTTGGCTATGAGGCATATGCTCATGTGCCGGATGTGAAAAGATCTAAACTAGAGAACAAGGCTGTCAAATGTATTTTTATTGGCTATAGTGCTGGCATAAAAGGATACAAGCTTTGGAATCCTGATACAGAGAAGGTTGTATACAATAGAAGTGTAATATTTCATGAGCTAAAACCTTCTACCTTGGATATGTAGTCAGAGACAAAGTTAGAAAACAATAAGGATGTAGCTGTAATTCCTCCTACACCTGAGAAAGAGGAATTGAAAATTCAAAATGTACCTGAAACTGAGAAGAGCTCAAGTAGTTCTGAAAGTTCTAAAGAAGAAGAAGAACCTCAGCCTCAACAAGTGAGGAGGTTAACCTGTGAAAGAAAACAACTTGATAGGTATGGGTTCTCTTTGATAGATTCTACTTGTGCCTATGCTTTAATTTCTAGCACTGATGAGCCTAGGACTATAAAAGAGGCATTTAGAATGTCTGATTCAGACTCTTGGTTGGAGGCCATGAATGAGGAAATGGCATCATTAGAAAAGAATGAAACTTGGAGTTTGGTGCCCTTGCCTAAAGGCAGGAAAGTTGTTGGCTGCAAATGGGTATTCAAAAAGAAGATTGGTCTGGATGGCAGTGTGGAAAAATATAAGGCGAGGTTGGTTGCGAAGGGTTATTCCCAGGTAGAGGGAATTGATTATGGGGATATTTTTTCTCCCGGCTAAGCTAACATCCATTAGATTTCTTTTGTCACTTGCAGCAGCCATGACTTAGAGGTCGAACAGATGGATGTGAAGACAACATTTCTTCATGGTGATCTTGAAGAAGAAATCTATATGTCCCACCTAAGCACTTTGTTGAGAAAGGTAAAGAGAATCTGGTTTGCAAGTTAAAGAAGTCTCCTCAGATGGGTTAAAGCACTACCTAGAATGTGGTAATTTGAAATTTGATACTTTTGTATTATCTTTGGGATTTGTGAGATCAAAATCTGATCATTGTGTTTATTATAAAGTCGAAGTGATCAAGTTCTTATTATTGCTCTCTATGTTGATGATATGTCGTCATAGGCAATAGTAAGCTAATGATTTCTCGATCTTAAGTCCTCGCTTGTTTGCTAAGTTCGAAATGAAAGATCTTGGTGCAGCAAGGTATATTCTGGGGATGGAGATAACCAAGGATAGGAATAGTAGAAAAATTTGGCTCACCAAAGTAAGTATATCAAGACTGTTCTAGAGAGATTTTGCATGAATGATTGCAAGCGCCTAGTCATTCTAGTCTTGTAGGGAACGGCTATCTGCTGAAGACTATCCAAAATATCTTATTAAAGATGGAGGACATGACCATGTACCCTATGCTAGTGCGGTTGGGCCTTATGTATGTAATGGTCCTGTACAAGGCTAGACATTTCCCAAGTAGTGGGAGTTCTTAGTCAGTTTATGGCTAACTGAAGGACACATTGGGATGTCGTGGAATTTTCAGATATTTGAAGGGCACTTCAAATTTTTCTTTGTTACCATGGGAACTTGGTTGAATCACGAGGACTCTTAGTATTCGAGGCTATGTGGATTCTCGACAAGGTGGGACATTGATAGCGTGGAGGTCCACCCCAGGGATACATTTTCATGTTGAATGGTGGTGCGTTGAGTTGGATGAGTAAGCGACAGGCTATAGTCACTTTGTCTATTATGGATGCTGAATACATGGAAGCTACTCATGCTTGTAAGGAAGCAGTTTGGTGAAAACATTTGTGTTCTAACATTGGTTTTGATGTAGGGCAAATAACTATCTTTTGTGACAGTCAGAGTGCAATTTGTCTGGGAAAGAATCCTACTTTCCATGCCAGGACGAAACATATAGATGTACAGTACCACTTTGTACGAGATATGGTGGAGGATGGAAAGGTCAGTTTGAAAAAGGTTGATACTCTAGAGAATGTTGCAGATGCATTGACGAAGCTAGTGAGCACAAACAAGTTCAGGTGGTGTGCTAGTTCAATGGGCCTTAGTGCCCATGATTTTTAGTAAGTTTTGTTGTGCTCTGGAGGTGCCTGTGTGATCTTCATCAAATGGGAGATTGTTGGAAATATGTGTCTCAATCATCACAGGCTGTAACCTCTATTGGAGCCAAGTCAGTGTGACATCCTTCATGTCTGGCCGACTAGCAGTAGTAACCTTGTTGAATTAGATCAGGTCGCTGTGACCTTGCAGGAGTCTCGCCGAACGCTTTTACTTTGGAGACTAGCGCTGTGACATGTTGTGTTCGGTGTTACCTCTTACCATGTGGAGATCTCTGGCCGATAGGCCATTCTATTGGATATCGAGGAGAGTCTTGGATGTTCGCTATGAGCTCTCAACGATATGTTTTTCTCGCCGACAACATTTTCTGTTGAAGTCTTTAGGGAGAGTCTAGTGTGTTCGGTAAGAAGTCTTATCGATATAGATGTCTCGCTCATAGCTTTATCCTGGAGACATCGGGGTGACTTGAACACTCGGGAAGAACTCTTGGCGACAATTGGTGTGTCTCACCGATGGTATACACTCAGAGCAGCACAAAGGTCTCGGTGTGAGGTCTTAGCGATGGACAAAGGTCTTGCCGATAGTAGTATGGTTTCAGAGTAACATATGAGAGCTCGGTGAATTTTTTTGGTGAGATCAATATGTCTTGCTGATGGAATGACTCTTCGGTATAACTTTGAATATCGGTATGTGGTCTCATCGAAGAGTGATAGTCTTGCTGAATGGAAAAATCACAGCTGTGTGACTTTGAAGCTTCGGTATGATGTTTCACCGATAGCGATAAGTCTTGGTGATAGCGATACATGTGGTGAACGTCAGTATGAGGTCTTGGTGACATGAGGAAGTCTTAGCGATAGTCTTCTGAACTCGATGTAACATCTTGCTGATAGGTAAACTCTTGGCGATTTCAAATGTTAAGCTATATGACATCGGGGAGACATGGTTAGTGTCTCACCGACATGCCAACATAGATTGAAGCCGTTTGACCGAGTGAGACCATCCTATGTGGAACCTTATGGAACAATCAGAGAAGCCGAATGGGAACCATTGGAAGATAGTTCGTTGTGGCAGTTATGAGAGGAAGCTCAACAGATAGGGAACAATATGAATATAGTTTGTAGTTGTAGATGCTCGATGGTTCGATTGGTTCATAGAACAATTGTGTGAATAGTTCGAATTGTATCAGAGTGATTTCTATTATGTGAAGTCTGTAACTTGAAGGTTCCTGTACAAAGATTGATCATTGTGAAAGCTATTGTAATCTAGCATCAGAAAGATAAGTTAGAACTTTGTATGTAATTATTTGTTACTGTAATACAAAGTGACTTCTCTTGGTGTGGTGGTTTTTTCTCCTGTAAGGGTTTTCCCACGTAAATCTGGTGTTCACATGTGTGTATCAAATACTCTATTTCTGTTATCTCTTTCATGTGCATCTTAATTGGACTGTAATTGTAATTTTAAAAGGTGTCTTAAAAGGTGTCTCTGTATTCTTCCTTGAGGTTTTGACGTTAGGAGAGTTGTTTCCACATCTAGCTTTCCTTATAGACACTGAAAAATGTCCTAATTGATGTCATACACTCAAATTGAATTTATTAACATCATTTCCTCTTTATCCATCCTCTTTTCAATTAATTAGTTCAATTAGCCTAGCTAATTAATTAATTGCATCATTTTCATCTAATTAGCCTAATTAATTAAATTAGGTTAATTCATCTCTTTTCACACTAACACTTCATCTCATTAAATTAAATAAATCAAAATATTTAATTTAATCTCCTATGTCATCTTATTTAATTAAATATCATTTTACCCCTCCCCTATTTATTAAAACATCTAATTTAATAAATATCTCTTAAGTCTTCTAATCTCTAATTGCATAAATTAAACCTTGTTTAATTAGCAATTAAACTAATTTTGCTCCAATCAAAGGGAATATTCCCATGGAATATTTTTTATCCTTTTTGTACAATTAATTTTTTTTTTTAATTTGTAAATTAACCTTTTTCCTCACCCGAAAGGAATATTCCCTCTCCTCCAATCAACTCACTTATCTTCAAATGCAAGTTAAACCTTTAACCTTCTAGGCAGGTTACCTTTGACCTATGTGAGCAAGTCAAAAGTGTGTTTGTTTTAGGAAAGTGCGAGCCCTTGATTAACCTTCATCTTGCATTCTCATCCATTGATGAGAATCCATCATCCATGCCTCTCATCCCCTTCATCTTGAACTACTGATTAAGCTTTTTGATCTCAACCATCCATTCCTCATTTTCTCTCTTATAAATAGGTCACTATTTGGAGACAAAGGGATCCATCTTTTATTGCAAACTCATGCTGTTGAATTTACTCACATCCATACTCTCAATTTACACACTTTTTAGCTTGTTTAGTTCATTTTAGTTGCATAATAGCTTCAAGCTTCCATTAATGGTTTCCATGCATCCATCCTAGTTTATAAGTAAATTAGGGTTTTCATCTTTTAGCTCATTTTTAGCTTAGAAATTGAATAATTGGATCATTTATAGCATAAAATCATGGTAACTTAGCTTGCATCATATTCATTTTTAGCATAATTTAGGTTTTCATACATCAAACACCATGGTTTCATCTATTCTCTTCCATAGAATCAATTGAGACAAACTCACTATCACGAGATTGGGAAAGGGTCATCGGTCCACATCAACGTGACACCAATTCCACAATGAGATAAATTCCTAATTGATTAGAGTATATTTTTTGATGGATTGCATAGTTTAGTATGTTAAGATTTGATGAAATGTTTGATTTTAATCTTGTTTGATCGATCTTATTGAGATTCGAGTATTGGTGGCTCTGTTATGCTTCAGTTCTACTTGGATAAGGTGTATTCGGCCTATACCCGTATCCTTGCATTGACACAACCCTAAAACATACATACAAAAATAGGATCAGATGTCTAAAAATTGATAATGGGTTGATTCTACAAAGGGAGGATGAAATTGCTAATGAGGTGGTTTCGTTCTTTTCAAACTTTCAAAATACGCCTGGGGTTGACCAAGCTGATTTGGATAATATTTTTTAGGTTACTCCACAGGTTATAACATAACAAGACATAAAAGAATTATCTAAAGTTGTTTCCCTCCAATAAGTCAAGGATGCTATTTTCTCCTATGGTGCTTATAAGGCTTTGGGACCTGATGGATTCGCTCCAAGTGTTGTCCAAGATTTTTGGGATATTATCTCAATTGATCTCTTCAATGCGACTCAAGATTTCTTTAGATCTGGTAGGCTTCTAAATCACCTTAATACCACTTTTATAGTTTTCATCCCTAAATCAGATGAAGCTTCATCTATGAATGATTTCAAACCTATCAATCTGTGTAATACTACTTATAAAATTTTCTCAAAGATAATGGTCAATAGATTGAAGTTAGTCTTGAATAAGATGATAGTTAACCAGAAAGGCTTTGTTCAAGGAAGACACATATTGGATGCAACTATTTACACACATGAGGTATTACAATCTATGGAATTAAGCAAGAAACAAGGTATGGCTCTGAAACTTGATATCTTGAAGGCTTATTATCGTTTCTCTTGGCCATTCCTCTTTGTTGTGCTTAAAAATTTTAGGTTCAAAGGAGGATTTGATAACTTAATAATATCTTGTGTAACAAATCCAAAATACTCAATTCTAGCTAATGGAATTCTTAAATGCTTCTTCTCCTATGGAAGAGGATTAAGACAAGGTGATCCTCTTTCACCATATCTTTTTGTAATTGTGGTTGAAGCCCTAGGAAGAAACATTTAAAAACAACTTAATGATAAATAACTGAAAGGGTTTAAAGCTACTTCCTTGCTACCTCCAACATCCCACCAATAATTTTTTGATGAAACTATTCTTTTGGGGGAGGCTTCAGTTTTGGAAGATAGAAAGTGGAAAGACATCCTGGAAAAATATGCCAAAGTATCGAGCCAGTATATTAATTATCATAAAAGCAAGATGTATGAACATAATTGGATGTTAGGAAGCTGATCTTTCGGCTACTTACCTTGGCCTTCCACTAATTTCCAAAAAATCCCATAGTAATTATTAAAATTATATTATTGAAAAGATTCAAAAGAAATTGGTTGGATGGAAAGGAAGGCTGTTAATCCATGCAAGGAAGTTACAACTTCTAAAATTATATTTTTTAAACATCCTTGTCTACTATCTCTCCCTCTTTAACATCCTAAATTTTATAGCTAAAAATATTGAAAAGATACAAAGGAGATTTCTTTGGTTAGGAGTGGAGGAGAAAAAAAATTGGCTCTTGTTGGATAGGATAAAGTCTGTGCCCCGAAGAGAGATGGAGGTTTTGGCATACGAAGGATAAAACTTTTCAATTAAGTCTTAGTGGTTAAAATGGGTTGGTTTCTTTTGGAAGGAGCTAAAGATTGGGTTCAAATTCTTAGGGAAAAATATCTGGGTAATAAGGATCAAGGATGATTCTTGAGGAAAGAAGATCTTCCCTATGGCTCTGTCTTTTGGAATAACTTGATCAAGATTCTTGGACAAGGGAATTGGGAATGGTCAAAGAACAAAGTTCTGGGAAGATTCTTGGACAAACTATGCTCCTTTTTCATCAAACAACAATCTTCAACAAATTAGAGTTAAAATGAAAAGAGCCATAGGAAAAAAAGGTCACAAATTATATCAATTAGGATGGATCGAGGCCTAAATGGATAAATTTTAAGAATAATTCAATGAATAATATTGTTCTTAGAGGAGGAAAACAATACAATTGGGAGGCTTGTTTGTATCTTCTTCTCCAACAAATTAGTGAACCTGATCTTTTCTCAAGGGATAGGGAAGACAAATGGATTTGGACTAAAAACCCATCAAGGAAAATCTCATTCAAATATGTCTATGAAGCTTTGGAATACTTGTTGATTTAAATGGGGGAATTTAATTGGAAAATGGTTTGGAATTATAACTTACTACCTAAAATTAATTGCTTCTGGTGGACAATAGCCCATGTTAAGATTCTTACTCTTGATAATCTTAAGAAAAAAGGACTCTATTTGGTCAATAAGTGCTACCTATGTAATGAAGTTGAGGAAACTATCATGCACTTGCTATTTTAATGCCCCTACTCATAGGAGGTGTGGTCTTTCTTTATGACAAACTTGATAATCGATTGGGTTTTTCCTCCTTCGGTTAAGATGTTCATAGACTGTTGGAATTTTTGTCCCTATTCTCATAATATCATTATTGATCTATGGAGGAAAGTTCCCCTATTTCTTACTTGGGGATTGTGGAAAGAATGAAATAATAGAGTTTTCAAGGATACAACAAGGAATGATAAATATCTATGCATGTCTATAAGACAAAAAATACAAGAAAATATTAACAATTGCAAGTATGCTCCTAATAAATTACCTTCCTACAAAGAGCTACAAATTAAGCAATTATGGGGTATTTCACAAGACCTAACTAATATCAACTATAAAAAATGACTATTTAGAAGGAGCACCATTTAGACACCTCCGGGTCTATGGTGGATGAAATGCAATTTTGATGGATGTTTAAAGGGTAACCAAGGAATGGTGGGTGTTGGAGGAATAATCAAGAATCATCAAGGTAATTTTGTTGAAGGATATAGCAGAGGCTTGAGAGTGGCTACAAACAATATGGCAGAGGCTAGTGCAGTCTGGGAAAGAATAAACTGTGTGAGGGATAAAGGCTATACAAAAGTGTTTGTGGAAGGAGACTCTAAGCTAATAATGAATTATTTAAATAATGTGGCTGATGTGCCTTGGGATTTAAAAGATATTTTGGATGATTGCAAGAATATGTTGAAAACCTTCCAGTAGTATAAAATTGGCCATGTGTATAGGGAAGGTAATATGGTTCCTGACACAATGAAAAATACCATCTAAGACAATCAGAGTGGAGGTATTGGAATTTTCTTCAATTTCCAAATCATATCAAAATGACTATATTCCAAGAAAAATAAGGATTTTTAAATAATCCTACAAGGATTAAAAGTAATTAGTATTGATGGAGCATTATTTGAGATATCAAATTTTTATGTTAATTATTATCTTGCTCATAATGGTGGTGGGTAATTTAGAGGGTAGGGAATTGTTGATCCCTAATGATTGCAATATTATGAAAAATCTTCAAAATTATAAAATTAATAAGACAAAAAGAAATAATTTTTTAGAAGCCTCATGTAGGATTAAAAAAGGAAAAGAGTTTAAAATATTTCAAGTAATGAGTTTACCTATCCAACCCATCAAAAATCTTTTAATATATGGGTGTCATGACATCTCCATACTAGCCAACTTTGATAGCATGGTGTATAATAACAAAATATTAATTATGACTTTTAATGGCGGGGGTGTTGTCATTTCTAATTGTATAGGAGCAAATTTGCACCCCTTAAGAAAATTCCCCTTTCATGCACCCTCACCTTAGAAAATCAAATCCAAAGGAAAAATTCCACATCACCCGCCTGCCTTCCTTCCACTTGGTGTTCATTCTTTGTGTTGGCGAGAGAATATTTGTCGAGGACAAACATGCGACATGTGGATGTCTACATGTCGCACTTCTATCCCTAACGAATTCCTAACTCTAAAGTTGGCATAGGCATTACACACCTGATTGGGGCTGAATTGTAATGCCCCTCTTCAACCAACTGACTTGAAAACACCCTATTCTTTCTCATCCCACCTTCAAAAACATCAATTCTCACTTCATTTGATCCTCTAGCAATTCTCTACACATTCAATCACTCTCTCTTAGCATTCTCTACTTCACTTATTCACTCTCAAGCAACATTTCTAGCATTCCATTGTGAGCATTGCAACAACTTTGAAGCTCCATCAACTCCACATTGCAAGTGTGAAGGATATCATAGAAGTGTGGGCTTGGAGTCTTGCGAGACCTCCCTTCATCACCACTGCAACTGTGGTGACTTTTCCAAGTCCATACCTTGCATTATCCTCCATTGGATAGTGAGATTTTGGTTGGAGGTGGTAATGCTTCACTCCTCTCCTTTGTTATTTGATAGGGTAACATATTATTTTGTAGTGTTCATTGCAATCTTTCTACTTTCTTTATCACATATTCTACTTCATTGCTTTCTGGTTGTTAGTGGAGGTGGAAACACCAAAAGGAGGGTCTGAATGAGGTAGACCCCTATACAACCCCAACAATTATCCCCTTCTTGTTTGTGTGTAGATGGACATACATGTGGAGCTAGCTGGTGAACTAGTACTTTTGTGAGATTATCTTCCTCACCCTAGCCTTTAACTATTTTCTTTATCATCTTTGTCTCTATTAGTACTTTCTTATTCTATTTTTTTAGTCACAGTCAACTAGCTAGGCTATCGGTTAGTTTTTAGGTAGTTTGTATTGTATTTTGTGTTTTCTGGATATACAGATATTAGCATGCCTGAGAGACAGCAACGTGCCACATTGTTGTCCCAGAACTGCACTACTGTCATCGAACAAAGAAATGTCTGAGGTGTAGTACTGACTCTAAAAACTAGCTCGCTTAGCTTAAACCTGAACTGTGGGTCTATAGAGTGACATAAGTATTATATAGTTCTCTTCATTCTCGATCCTCACCCCAAGACATACTTTAGAGTGAGGTAAGTTAGGGAAGCCCTCCGCTCTCGGCTCTCCATGACCTAGAGCCTTGATGTGGTTGGTCCCCCTGTCTTACATTTTTGGTGAACTTGATGTGAACCATTTTGGTTATGTTTGGTAGTACTAAAGGGTCATTTTCTCATGTTCTAAGAGTGTTGTAGGGTGTTTCACCTTACAGCCTATCCTTCAACCCCTAGTAGGTGTAGTTGGAAGGTTTTGTATGTGTTGCAGAGCGAAACCTTAACTGGGTCACTATCTTATCTCAAACGTTTTGGGGGCTTTGTGAGAGTATCATTTAGTGCATGTAATGGCCTCTTTCATGCATCTACCTATCCCCTCTATGCAGCCTATGAATAGTGGTCCAGGTATAATCTTCACCTTTCAGGACTTGCCGATGGGTTTTAATAGAGAACCATCTCCTCTTTATATACCTACATGAATCAATGGGAACACTATAGCAGGTGTTCTTCTTGACTCAATGTATCAGGTGAATATCATAACCGAGGAGATCATGTTAATTAAATTCCTGCATAAAGATAGGTATGGTGCACCTATGAGCACCATTCGTATGCATAACAAACTTTCCATACCTCCCCTTGGTAGCATTGTTTTGTCATTCCTTGTTGGACCTAAATCCATAAACCTGTTGTTTGACATAATTCCAAGGTCCAAGCTCTTCAGAGTGAAGCTAGGTAACCCTTAGTTAGTAGCTATGAATGTAGTCTCTAGTTGTACACAAAATTTTCAAGTTTATTCATGAGGGTTCAATATATGTTATCCATGACACTAGTTATATACCACTGGTTGCATGTGGCAGCTATTCTCTAGATCACTTTTGGACTGCACCTATTGGTCCTCTCCTGCATAGAAAGGATTTATTGTACCAAACTTATCAAAAGTACAAGAAAGGGCACTCAAGACCTATAGTGAGGTACCCTCCATCACCTTATGTTGTTTCACATAGGGCATGCCTAAAAGTGGACAATGTTTCCACCAAGGCCTATAGAAGAGAAGAAGAGAAGCTCTACCGAGGTCCCTCTTCTTCCTCTTCTGTTGTTCAGCCTAACACTTCCTCTCACCCTACTGTGGTGTCATTATATTTGACTCCACATTTATGGGAGAACCCTATGGTACCCACTTGGTGAAATCCCAAGCATTCTGCATTTAAGCTCCCTATTATGCCCACAGAGCCTAGGCCCATTCGATATGGTAGAAGAAAAGGACCCTGCGATGAATCCTTTATGTCTCAGTCTCCATGGCCTCCCACTGCTCCTACCCCTAAAGCAGTGAATGGGAAGAGGCCCGCCATCGATATGTTAGAACTGACTCCACTCGTTGTCTCTCAATATCTCCCTCCTACTCCCATTCAAGAGTCTACCCCTCTATCAAAAATGGTTGTGATGGACACCCCTATGGTTAAGTAGGATAATTCTATCCCTTCAAAACACCTGGCCTCTAGCTTGAAGAGTCATTGAAATCATCTTGTGCATGAGCACAAGCGTCAATGAAAGGCTCTAGAAACTAAGCAAGACACTTTGCAGAAAAAGGAAGATGAGACAACCCCTGCTTTAGGACCTCTTGATGTATCCTCCTCTCTCCTCCCCTCTACTTCTGTCTAGTCGACTTCAATCTTGATTCTGGCTCTCGCTATGAGTGTGAGTGCACCTGACCCCAAAATGGTGCAAGTGTTTATCGCTCTCTTAGTTGAATTGCCCCTATTTATGTCCCTTCCAGACATCTCACCATTCCCTAAACTTGTGGACATGCCAAATACATCAGTGGTGTCCATCATGGTTTTCTCCTCCTCCTCCATGCCTCTTGCCTCATCTGTGGGGAGTTCACATCCCTTGATGAAGCAGAAGGAAAATGTTGGCCCTTCCAATAATGGAGGGCGTAAGAGGATCCCACCTTCTCCAAAGGGTGGTCCCACACTAGCTTGTTCTGTACTAGTGACAAAACAAGTTCTAGCTTTTCCTAAGTTCATCACTGCTCCCGAGTCACTCGATGAGCCAAGCGATGAATCTCAGGTGCCATCCTCCCCGTCTATTGAGGTATGACATGGCTCTTCTTGAAAGTTATTTTTTAACTCTCTAGATGAAGTTCTAGCCTTGTCAACGATCTTTGCAAAATCACTAACAATAGCTCCACAAGATCCTAGCAGAGAAGACCTTTTGGGGCCTTCTTCCTTAGCTCTTGTTGCTGGAGGGTTGAAAGGTCCTCCCCTTAATATAATACCATTGCAAGCTCATTCAACTTCCCCTTATAATGATCTAGATTGGGAAGCAGATGACCTCTTGGTCGATGAATGTTAGGGGGAGGCCCCTTCTTTATCTTTAGATTAGAAGTGTGTGTGTCATGATGTGTTATCCCATGCTTGTGTGTTCCTGGATGACCCTTGTCACCCTTGTTGGTGCTTGGATATAGGAGTGATTTTGTGTCATAAACCTTCTTTTATTTGTATCATCATTCTTCCTCTGTTATGTGATTTGATTTTTAACAAATTGGGGATGACACAAAGCATTGGGGGCATTTAGGCTCCCCTTCCATGTTGACTTGATTTTTTATTTTTATTTTGTCTTCTCATGCATTCTTCACATGGTCTGATATACTAGGGGGTTGATGAAAACTCATTAATATACTTTTACTATACATACATACATACATACATATATATATATGTATGTATATGTATATTTAT
>VDFB02245859.1:0-16162 GCA_007258455.2 Sequoia sempervirens | reverse complement strand
AATGCCACACATGCATCTCAATGCTTGCTCTTGGAATCATGCACAAAGCTTGGATAGAGTACACCTAGTACTTTATCCTTCAAACAGAATGAACCTCACAAGGTCCTCCCTCTAGAACCTCACCAAGTCTAGGCCTCAAAAACACAACACACACATCTCAAAAGGTGCACAAGCTAAGTGAACACTCTACCACTAGGTGTGTAACCACACCAAAGATCACTACACCCCCTTCACCAATTGCAACTCCAACTAAAGGTCAAGTACCAACTACATGGTTCAACTAACATCCAATAACAAATTCCTACTCTAGAACTACCACGATGACTAGGAAACTCCATCTAGCTACTAAGTCAACCACTTGGAAAGGCACACAAGCTTACAAACCTTAAAACTCTACAAGACTAACAACCACAAGGTTGCACTTTATATGGTCTCTCTGAAGACCAAGGTTGTGAACCATAGATTTTTGGGTAGGGATTATAGGCTACTCCTGCACTCTTAGGATGTTTCACCTAAAAGGAGAGAGATAAACCCCACACAAAAGATCTAGCTAGGTTCACTCAAATTAGGAGATGTATGATGCAATTAAGACTAAATGAGATGATTTGAATGCAACTAAACTAATTAATTGATTGATTATGAATGCAAAATTAATGAAATATGTAATATTTGAAAACACAATGTGATATGCAAAAAGATGAAATAAATATAATAAATGCAAAATAGGAACTATGCACCTGAAAGAGGTTGTCTTCAACAAGTTTGCAACATATTCTTCAATGATTTCCAATCCTTCAAAGTACCTAAATCTACAAACACACAAAGAAAGAAAGAGAAATGTTGAATGGTATGGGATAGGGGTTTGCCTTGGTCAAACCCCTTTTAGGTAATTAAACCAAATGAAGAAATAAGATGAAGCATGAACATGAAATAATGGAATTAGTACCTTGCCATGATGATGGATCTTGAATTGTTGCAACAATGGATGAAAATTCTTGCTCTTGAATGCTTTAGAATTGAGCTTGAATGTTATCTTGAATGCTTGATTTTTGCTTGCTTGACTTGATGATATGAATGAATGATGAGTGAATTGCTTGGATTGCTTGGATAATGGATGGATGAAAGGTCTCCTTTTATAGAGGAGAGTTAAGAATAAGGATCATGATCAAGGACCAAGATTAAATTAGAAAATAACTTAATCAAGGGTGGAGGTTAATTGAGAGAAGAAAGACATGGTTAGATTAAAAAACTTGAGGTGGAAGATAATATTGGCACAAAAAAAGAGGTTGTTGGAGAAAATTATTTAATAAAAATTATTTAATTTAGGTGGCCAAAATAGAAGAAATAAATAAAATATTAATTTTATTTATTTCAAAAGAAAGGTGGGAACAAATAATTAAATAACTAAAAATAATTATTTAATTATAAACAGAAGGTGTGGTGTTAAACATTAAATAATTAAAAATAATTTTTTAATGGAGAGTGAAGGAATAATTAAAATAATTAAAATAATTATTTAAATAATTAAATAAATATAACATTTATTTAATTATAGAGAGAAAAGGCTAGTGAATAATTAAATAATTAAAATAATTATTTAATTATAGAAGAAGAGGGAAAAACAAACTTTTGATTTAAAATAATATTTAATTCAAAAGTGGGGGAAAAGGACAAAATATTAAATAATTAAAAATAATTATTTAATATTGGAGGGAAAGTGGGAAATAATTAATATTTATTTAATTATAAAAGAAAAGGGTAATGAATAATTAAATAATTTAAAATAATTATTTAATTATAGAAAAAGAGGGAAAAGCTAACTTTTGAATTAAAATAATATTTAATTCAAAAGTGGGGGGAAGGACCATTAGATTTAAATGCTTAATAAAAGTCTAGAAAAGTGTGAAAGTGATTTGCAAAACTTTACAACACCTTTACAAGACATGTATTTTATTCATTTTGCTAGGGCCCAAGACCTAATGTGGATGTGTAAAACACCTCACAACACTAAACCAAGGTGAAATTAAGTCCAATTTATCATGAATTATTTTCAGGTCAATCAAAGGGTACTGCTAGGGCCCAAGACCTAATGTGGATGTGTAAAACACCTCACAACACTAGACCAAGGCGAAATTAAGTCCAATTTATCATGAATTATTTTCATGTCAATCAAAGGGTACTTTTTTCTACAACACATTTAGCCCCCACTTTAGTGAGAGGATGAACTTGCTTCAAACTCACACTAAAGTAGTCATTCAAGAGAGATATAAGTGTACAAATGCAAATGACAAAGAATTACAAAGATCAAGAAGGCAATCAAGCCCCCAGGATCCAAGATCCTCAGTCAATCCATCAAGATACATAATCATGCAATGTCAAGAACTAAAGGAAAGAAAAATGGGGTGGAAAAGATGTGCTCACTCTGGGGCCACAAAACATCAAGTCGTCCATGGGGTGAGATGTCCCAAAGAAGTGGTTTAGTGATAGAGTCATGCCAGTGTGTCGGCTTCCCACGGTACTAACCATACCAAAGTTATGCTTCTGATAACATTGATAACGCACGACAATGTAAATGTTTTTGTAAATGTTTTTGAATGTTATGTAAAAAAAATTCTAAAGGGGATTTTGCTTTATTCATGTAAGGTCTTCTTCTTGGGGAGCATCATGCCTAATGTCTCCAAGAGAGGACAAGTCAGGAGGTTAGATCGTTATCCATGGGATGCCTTGTTCGCATCAAGCCACTTCGGTTGACCACTATCCCTAGTGTCAGATCGTTATCCATGGGATGCCTCATTCGCATCAAGCCACTTCAGTTGATCATACACTCTTGAAAGGAATCAAACCCAATGACACCACCAAGAAGAGGACACGTCACAAGAAAAAGTAAATCATGCCAGTAGATTTTGTGAAAAGATGTTGTCTATGTATGCCCCCACTTTAAAGAAATTGCTACACATCGTAAGTACTATGAGCAATTTATTTAAAGAAGAAGAGGAGAACATGAGAGCTTATTCAAAAATCCCTATGGCAAGTCATATGTTTCCAATAAGCTACGCCATGAAAAAGGGTAGTATGTCACATACGAGTCAATCTTAAGACATGTCGTCCACATCTCAAGCTTTCTCTTATAGGTTCATGAAATGTTAATGACTAGTCAAAAGAGAGAATGACAAGTGACATATGGGGATAAGACTTTCTAACCCCTTTCCCCCACTTAGTGCAAGACAAAGGTGAGTCTAGAATGGATGATGGTATGCTGCCCCTTGCAATGGATGCAAAACATGCAATAGTGAGTATGTCAGTATGCTAGTATCATACAACTATTCATGGAAAGGAGCAACAACTAATGTTATTTATTTGGAGAAGCAAACAAAGTTTTCTACATGATACATGTTTAATGAGATATCTATCAAATTAGGATGTACTAGGGGTAGAGTTTTCTTGGAAGAGTCTTGTGTGATAGTATTGATGTTGAGTGAGGGTTTGTTTGATGATTTGATTTCTATGAAAGGACAATCATGATTTATCTATTGTGTTTTAGGCTTTATAGGGTTGATGTTTGTGTGTACCATGATACCTTCCCTATTAGGATATTTTTTAGGAGAGAAGAAATCAAGATGTTGATCACATTCCATTAATGGGTTTTGTAGAGTAATTTCAACACAAGGAGAAGGGGCATCAAGAGAAGAAAAAGTATCACATTCATGTTTTTTAATGATTGGATCCTTTTGCTCAATTATGTATTCTTGGATGGGGGAAACATTAGGAAAGGGAGAAAGAATATTCTCATGATTTTCAAAGAATAGTTCATCGAATCCCAAAATATCTTCTTCACAAGTAGGAGAGATATTAGGAGAAGAACAATTATGATTATCATGATTATCTGTGATTACATTCCTTTGTCCATTAATGTTTTTCAAAAGAGGGGAAGAATAGGTCTTAAAGGTTTGAGCATCTAATGCTAACATATCCTCCTTACTAATAATGTGATTGTTATGATTGCTCACACAAACATTCTCACAAATAGGGGAGGAGTTAGAAGATGAATATAGACGAACATATGTGTTTCATCTTGACCCAAAAGCTTTTTCACTTTTCTTTTTCCTTTTCATTTTCTTTCTTTTTGCTTGTGTTTTCCTTTTGGGGATGATGCAAGGCATCGAGATCAAAATTTGTCTCTTTCATGTTGACCCAAAAGATTTTTCACTTTTCTTTCGCCTTTTCATTTTCTTTCTTTTCGCTTATGTTTTCCTTTTGGGGATGATGCAAGGCATCGAAACCAAAATGTCTCTTTCATGTTGACCCAAAAGCTTTTTCACTTTTCTTTCACCTTTTTGTTTTCTTTCTTTTCACTTGTGTTTTCCTTTTGGGGATGATGCAAAGCATTGAGACCATAATGTCTCTTCCATTTTGACCCAAAAAAAACTTTCTTTTTCTTTTGTTTTCGCTCTCTTTGTGTCATTTTTCTAGTTCTATGTGCTTTGGAAATGATGATAGTTCTGAGCTCTTTCATAAAAACATTGCAGCAACAAACATACTGACCCCAAATCCATAGATCCCTTATGTGTTTGGTGAGCTTTCTTTTCTGGGGGGCAACTCCCTTTCTTTTGTTTCCACTTTCCTTGACATGATGTAGCCTAACTTCAAAACATATGACTTAGCATAGAGCTTTCTAGGTTGGCCTCATGTCTTGTTTTCTTTTTGCATTTTCTTTTCTTTTCTACTTTAAATTAATTGCTCATAGAACGATGTGTAGCAATTCCTTTAAAGTGGGGGGCATACATTACCATAATTCATTTGCATTCTTGGTTCCTAGTGCAACCTTGTCATTTATATGATGTGTTCGTCACTTTGTGGATGACATTGGGTGTGATGTCCTTCATAATTATGATCTATCTCAGCATATTACATTCTTCTTGGTGGCTTGATGTGACGCACTGCATCCCCTAAGTTGTGAATATGCTATTCTTTGATTGGTCCTCTCTTGGAGACATTAGACACAATGTTCCCTAAGTGACTGACATTGCATGAACTAAACACTTGAGACTCCTTTGAATTTCTTTTACACTTTTTTTTTTACATTTTGCATTTTTGCCACCTTGCATATAACACAACTTTCATGACTGTGGTACCCTTTCTTTTTGTTCTTGACATTTTTCCTTGTGGCACCTTGTTAAAGTTATCAGGAGGTATAACTTTAATATGGTTGAGCAGGAAGCCCACCTAGAGGCATGACTTTTCCCCACAGCCACCTGTGTGTTTGTGAGTGCATACCAACTAGCGTATGTATCTTACTTTTTTGGGGCTTTCTCACCCCACGAACAACTAGTTATGTGGCCTCAAAGTGAGTACATTTGGGCTTTCTCACCCCACAAACAACTAGTTATGTGGCACCAGATTGAGTACACATTCTCTTTTACAAACAATTAGCCTAGATCTAATCCACAACTAGTTGGATTGGCGATCAAAGCTTCATCCAATTCATTTCAACACTTGTGTGTTCCTTTGTTTTTATGCTTAGTTTTCCATGGGATCTTCATCCTGGGGGCTTGATCATCCCTCTTAATTGTTGTTATTCCATCTTGCTAACGTAAGTGAATTTGAACCCTCCTCTCAATGTTCATAGCTACTTTAGTGTGAGTTTAAAGCAATTTCATCCTCTCACTAAAGTGGGGGCTAAACACGTCATAGAAAAATGACCCCTTGTCATTTTCATGGCATTTTAGGTCTTGTTTCATGGTGTTGGAACTATGTTGCTTTTATTTTATGTTGTACCATGGCTTGAACATGCTTATTTAGGTACTATAATTTAAAGAACGATGTCTTGTGAAGGTGTTGTGAAGTGTTGTAAGACATTTCTACATTCTTCTAGACTCTATTCATTACAATTCACCTAAAAATCACCTTTTCATCACTAAACAAGTTCTATTTTGAAGTGTTGTAAAGTCTTGTAACAAGCTTTCATGCTTTTCTAGGCATATCTTCACTATTTATCCCTTTCTCATGCTTTATTTGGTCCCTTTATGCCCTCATATGTCTTAATTAAGTGTATTTTTGAATGTTATCCCAACAAATAACATTAAATACAACATATTTCTCGACACATGTTTTCAGGTCCTAGGTGGGACCCATTCACCATGGGTGGTGAATGAGTCCCCCTTGGACCCAAATTCAAAATATTTAAAATTTAATTTTGGGATTTTATTCAAAAACACTTGATGTCAACCTATGATGAGGTATGAATAGATACTAAGGCACAAGAATTGTATAAATATGTGTTTTTCACCTCATTTCAACCCCCATTCATTCAAATATTCATCAAGTTCACTTATCTACCTATTCACTCAAGCATTCAAGTATTTTACAACATCTTTTCAAGCACTTTGAAGTAGCCATTGACAATACTTCAAACTTGCATTATCAAGAGTTAGGTAAGTGGATAACATTTTCATGTTATTAGTTTATCTTTCTCTTGTATTTCATTATTTTATCAAGGGTTTGATTACCAAAAGTGGGGTTTGACCAAGGAAAACCTCTATTCACTAACCCTCAACCATTTTTCCCCTATTGCATGTTTGTTTGCAGCTTTTTGTGTGCAGATTTGACAAGCTTTCAGGTGTTGAAGATTGGTCAAGTCAACTAGGTGCTTCAATTCAACTCAAGTCTTTTTCAAGCTTGGAGAAGGTTTTATGTTCGTTTTTTTTATAGAATTGGCTTCGACAACCCGACAAGAAATGATTTCCAAATCTGGTGTTGTAGAGTTGTCTCCTGATTTTTCAAAAATTTGGGAGAGGACTAATTCGCCACCAGTGGTGAATGAGTCCCACCTTAGGACTGAAAATCTGAATTTTGTCAAATTCCAGATCCTAACAGTCAGAAACTAGCTTTCGACACTTTTTCACCAGGAGGAGGATTGATTCGCCACCCTGGGTGAATGAGTCCCACTGTGAAAAATTAGTGACTTCAACTAGCATTCACAACATTCCAGATTCATCATACTTTGCCCAGGTGCACTCTAATTTGACTCATCTCTTTCTGTTCTGCATATTTCATTCATTTACTTCATTGTTTGCATATCACAATGTGTTTTCAAACATAGCTTTAATTTCACTTTTGCATTTAGTTTCAGTCATTTAGACTAGTCAATTGCATTTAGTTAACTTCATCTAGCCTAGATAACATTTCATACAACATAATTTAAGTGAATCATTAGTATTTTTGGCCCTATCTCTATCCTTTTAGTTGAAAAAACCTAGAAGTGCAAGAGAAGTCTTAGGGTCCCAAAAATCTATGTTTCATTTTGGTGAACCCGATGTGAAAAATATTTTTCATGTTAGGTTCACCAAAATGAACCATAGATTTTTGGGTAGGGATTATAAGCTACTCTTGCACTCTTAGGATGTTTCACCTAAAAGGAGAGAGATAAACCCCACACAAAAGATCTAGCTAAGTTCACTCAAATTAGGAGATGTATGATGCAATTAAAACTAAATGAGATTATTTTAATGCAACTAAACTAATTAATTGATTTATTGTGAATGCAAAACTAATGAAATATGTAATATTTGAAAACACAGTGTGATATGCAAAAAGATGAAATAAATATAATAAAGATCCAAAATAGGAACTATGAACCTGAAAGAGGTTGTCTTCAACAAGTTTGCAACTTATTGTTCAATGATTTCCAAGCCTTCAAAGTACCTAAATCTGCAAACACACAAAGAAAGAAAGAGAAATGTTGAATGTTATGGGATAGGGGTTTTCCTTGGTCAAACCCCTTTTAGGTAATTAAACCAAATGAAGAAATAAGATGAAACATGAACATGAAATAATGGAATTAGTACCTTTCCATGATGATGGATCTTGAATTGTTGCAATAATGGATGAAAATTATTGCTCTTGAATACTTTAGAATTGAGCTTGAATGCTATCTTGAATGCTTGATTCTTGCTTGCTTGACTTGATGATATGAATGAATGATGAATGAATTGCTTGGATTTCTTGGATAATGGATAGATGGAAGGTCTCCTTTTATAGAGGAGAGTTAAGAATAAGGATCATGATCAAGGGCCAAGATTAAATTAGAAAATAACTTAATCAAGGTCGAAGGTTAATTGAGAGAAGAAAGAGATGGATAGATAAAAAAACTTGAGGTGGAAGATAAGATTGGCACAAAAAAAGAGATTGTTGGAGAAAATTATTTAATTTAGGTGGCCAAAATAGAAGAAATAAATAAAATATTATTTTATTTATTTTAAAAGAAAGGTGGGAACAAATAATTAAATAATTAAAAATAATTATTTAATTATAGATGAAGTGTGGTGTTAAACATTAAATAATTAAAAATAATTATTTAATGGAGAGGGAAGGAATAATTAAAATAATTAAAATAATTATTTAATTAGGGAGATAAAGAAAGGATAAATAATTATAGAGAGAAAAGGCTAGTGAATAATTAAATAATTAAAATAATTATTTAATTATAGAAGAAGAGGGAAAAACAAACTTTTGATTTAAAATAATATTTGATTCAAAAGTGGGGGAAAAGGACAAAATATTAAATAATTAAAAATAATTATTTAATATTGGAGAGAAAGTGGGAAATAATTAATATTTATTTAATTATAGAAGAAAAGGGTAATGAATAATTAAATAATTTAAAATAATTATTTAATTATAGAAAAAGAGGGAAAAACTAACTTTTGAATTAAAATAATATTTAATTCAAAAGTGGGGGGGGAGGACCATTAGATTTAAATGCTTAATAAAAGTCTAGAAAAGTATGAAAGTGGTTTGCAACACTTTACAACACCTTTACAAGACATGTATTTTATTCATTTTTCTAGGGCCCAAGACCTAATGTGGATGTGTAAAACACCTCACAACACTAGACCAAGGCAAAATTAAGTCCAATTTATCATGAATTATTCCCATGTCAAGCAAATGGTACTTTTTCTACAACACAGGTTGTAACCTTCAAGACTACCACCCAAAAGCCAAGGAAGAAACCTTCCCATAAGACACAAGACAACAAGACCTAATCAACATTCTTACCAAGAGCATGCCTCAATTCACACTATGGCCACATTATGAGGTTCTCCCTTAGGTACCACACTAGAAAAGTGAGGATTTCCATAACACACCAACCTCTCAACACAAGATTAGGAACAAATTAGGGATCCTTAGAGGAAATAATCTAGACAAAAACCTCTCAACAAATAAGGCTTACCAACCCCAAAACTCACAAGGAAACATCTAATGAGGTGCTTAAACACAAAACATAGGAGAAAAACTTGACTTGATGCATAAAAACAATTGTGAAAGAGAGGGAATTATTGATTCCAAAAATAAAGAATAAGATGTGCACAATTTCAACAATAAATCAAGTGTGACGAAGAGTGACAAAATAAATAGACAAATTTTTTGGTGACTAGACTACTCATAAGAAGACTCAAAAAATCAATTCCAGTCCTTACAAAAATTAGGGGATTCACCAATAACCAAAATAAACTTTTAAACTTAGGAGGAATAATTGCATGTACTACATGACTAACACTAGCCACAATTGAGGGAGTAGAAAACTACATGACACTTGAGAATACAACATCCAAGGTGCATTAGCGAACATGATCAAGCACACTAAGAAATGATTCTTCTTAGATTCCAAACACATTACTCAACATGGATAGCCATTTCCACTTATCATTTTGAAATATAAACCAAACTTTCAAGCAATTACAACTTCATCAGAATACATCCACCACATTATGCACAAAGACAGTTACCATACAAAAAATTACCATTCATATGAGACATGCATTTACTCACATCATGCATCTTTACAACATTTTATAATAAAATAGCATCTATAATATTTGCAAGGCATGAAACACAATTGAGGCTCTAGGCCACAACAACATAATGCTCATATCATGCATGATTCCTTAATAATTAAACATGCACTCTAATAAAGTGAGAGACAATAAAATTTTAGAGCCAAATAATGCAATATTTACAATGCATTATCCATTTTTGTAAGCACTTTCACAAGCACCATTTAAATTATTCATTTATACCCTTTTTAAACCCTTCAAATGGTACAATACAATTAACCATTTAGGTTCCCAAAATAATCCTAGGAAACAAATACAATTTGTGGACATACCTCATTAACCCAAATGCTCTATTACAACAATTCATGCCTCATTTCATACACCATCATAGAAATATCACACATATAACATGCACTCACACGAAAATCAATGCACAATACACTTCATACAATCATCACAATATCAACACCTCTTTCACATTCAAATGCATCACTCACATAAGAGAGTTCACAATGCTCAATCATGAGTCCAAAATATTGACACGCCTTTTTAAAACATGAAAATTTCACAATCATGACATCCAACAAGAACACACAACTCAACATGATCACATAAGGTCACTACACATTCATGCAAAGAATAATCAAAACATTAAGAAGGAAAAAACACAAGAAATAAACTTCTCAAAAATCACAAGGGTCTAACTAACCCTTGCAGCAAGCATTCCTCAAACATATCATGTTATGGAAAGCCTAGCAACAACACATGTCACAAACTGCATGCACAAACACACAAAGATTGAACACATGCTTATACACAATAAGAAACACACCAAAGAGTGATCATTCTCCACTTTAGGAGACTCTCAACCAAAGGTATCCTTTTTTCCTTATTAGGTGTTATAAGGCCTAGGAGGCACCCTTCCTCCTCAACACTTTGCTCAAGTTTGTTCACATCAAGCATCTAAAATGCTACACTAAGGAACCCAAGCAAGAAGCCAAACAACTGACTAAAAACCACAAGTACTTGAGTGCACACATCAAGCACAAAAAACCACTGGGCAAGAACATTAACTTTAAAAGAGGGAACTAACTTTTGAATTAAAATAATATTTAATTCAAAAGGGGGGGGAGGACCATTAGATTTAAATGCTTAATAAAAGTCTAGAAAAGTATGAAAGTGGTTTGCAACACTTTACAACACCTTTACAAGACATGTATTTTATTCATTTTTCTAGGGCCCAAGACCTAATGTGGATGTGTAAAACACCTCACAACACTAGACCAAGGCGAAATTAAGTCCAATTTATCATGAATTATTCCCATGTCAAGCAAATGGTACTTTTTCTACAACAAGGTTGTAACCTTCAAGACTACCACCCAAAAGCCAAGGAAGAAACCTTCCCATAAGACACAAGACAACAAGACCTAATCAACATTCTACCAAGAGCATGCCCCACCATTCACACTATGGCCACATTATGAGGTTCTCCCTTAGGTACCACACTAGAAAAGTGAGGATTTCCATAACACACCAACCTCTCAACACAAGATTAGGAACAAATTAGGATCCTTAGAGGAAATAATCTAGGACAAAAACCTCTCAACAAATAAGGCTTACCAACCCCAAAACTCACAAGGAAACATCTAATGAGGTGCTTAAACACAAAACATAGGAGAAAAACTTGACTTGATGCATAAAAACAATTGTGAAAGAGAGGGAATTATTGATTCCAAAAATAAAGAATAAGATGTGCACAATTTCAACAATAAATCAAGTGTGACGAAGAGTGACAAAATAAATAGACAAATTTTTTGGTGACTAGACTACTCATAAGAAGACTCAAAAAATCAATTCCAGTCCTTACAAAAATTAGGGGATTCACCAATAACCAAAATAAACTTTTAAACTTAGGAGGAATAATTGCATGTACTACATGACTAACACTAGCCACAATTGAGGGAGTAGAAAACTACATGACACTTGAGAATACAACATCCAAGGTGCATTAGCGAACATGATCAAGCACACTAAGAAATGATTCTTCTTAGAGTCCAAACACATTACTCAACATGGATAGCCATTTCCACTTATCATTTTGAAATATAAACCAAACTTTCAAGCAATTACAACTTCATCAGAATACATCCACCACATTATGCACAAAGACAGTTACCATACAAAAAATTACCATTCATATGAGACATGCATTTACTCACATCATGCATCTTTGCAACATTTTATAATAAAATAGCATCTATAATATTTGCAAGGCATGAAACACAATTGAGGCTCTAGGCCACAACAACATAATGCTCATATCATGCATGATTCCTTAATAATTAAACATGCACTCTAATAAAGTGAGAGACAATAAAATTTTAGAGCCAAATAATGCAATATTTACAATGCATTATCCATTTTTGTAAGCACTTTCACAAGCACCATTTAAATTATTCATTTATACCCTTTTTAAACCCTTCAAATGGTACAATACAATTAACCATTTAGGTTCCCAAAATAATCCTAGGAAACAAATACAATTTGTGGACATACCTCATTAACCCAAATGCTCTATTACAATAATTCATGCCTCATTTCATACACCATCATAGAAATATCACACATATAACATGCACTCACACGAAAATCAATGCACAATACACTTCATACAATCATCACAATATCAACACCTCTTTCACATTCAAATGCATCACTCACATAAGAGAGTTCACAATGCTCAATCATGAGTCCAAAATATTGACACGCCTTTTTAAAACATGAAAATTTCACAATCATGACATCCAACAAGAACACACAACTCAACATGATCACATAAGGTCACTACACATTCATGCAAAGAATAATCAAAACATTAAGAAGGAAAAAACACAAGAAATAAACTTCTCAAAAATCACAAGGGTCTAACTAACCCTTGCAGCAAGCATTCCTCAAACATATCATGTTATGGAAAGCCTAGCAACAACACATGTCACAAACTGCATGCACAAACACACAAAGATTGAACACATGCTTATACACAATAAGAAACACACCAAAGAGTGATCATTCTCCACTTTAGGAGACTCTCAACCAAAGGTATCCTTTTTTCCTTATTAGGTGTTATAAGGCCTAGGAGGCACCCTTCCTCCTCAACACTTTGCTCAAGTTTGTTCACATCAAGCATCTAAAATGCTACACTAAGGAACCCAAGCAAGAAGCCAAACAACTGACTAAAAACCACAAGTACTTGAGTGACCACACATCAAGCACAAAAAACCACTTGGGCAAGAACATTAACTAGATATCTCAATGCTACAACATGGGATCTGATACCATATGTAATGTATCAAGCTAACACGCCTAGAAAAAAACCTAAGAAAACAACTTTTATTTTGGAAACAACAACAATGACTGGTAATATGCAACAATAACATGTTGCACTAGCATAACAACATGGGTCCACTGTAGATAGGGAGATAATCAATCAGATTTAGTGTAATGAAAACAATAAAATGACTAAACCCTATCAAGCACAATAGAGTACGAAATAACAAGGAAATCACAATACGAAGCACAAATGCAAACCGATCTCCACGCCAACTCGATTTATCTCCATTGCTCTTCTCCACCTGCACAAGGATGCAAGATTTTGAAGGTTGATAATAGAGGAATGTTGATTGCTCACTATTGTAGCGTAACGACTTGATATGATGACATATGAAGAATGATAGGAATAGATGAAAGATTGAGGAATGATTTCAAGGTAATGAGGATGGACCCGTACATCCCACCAAATGGCTTGTGAACTAGTTTTGATTTATAGATTTTGATTTTGGACATGGATAAGATTTAAGGTGGATCTGAGCAAGGATTTGATTTTGACAAAAGAGGAAATTACACAAGATGAGATAAGATTTCAAAAAGATAGAAAGATTTTGATTCTTTAAAGGAAATAAATCCAAAAAAAAAGATGAGAAGGATACTTGATTAACTATCTAATTAAATTAATTAATTTGTACGCTATTCAAATTTTGGAAAAGCCGGTGAAGATCTTTTTTTAGGATTTTAGTTAATTAAATAAATTTTTGGATTTCTATTTTAATTAACGTTGAATTTATGATTTCATTAATTAAATAATATAAATTATTTAATTAACATTAGAGGAATGGATAGATTATGAATTAATTAATTAAATAATATAAATTATTTAATTAACATTAGAGGAATTGATGAATTATGAATGAATTAATTAAATAATATAAATTATTTAATTAACATTAACATTAAATAAATAAATTATGGATTTATGAAGATCTTTTTAGGATTTTATTAATTAAATAAATTTTGGATTTATTTAATTAACGTTGGATTTATGATTTCATTAATTAAATAATATAAATTATTTAATTAACATTAGAGGAATGGATAGATTATGAGTTAATTAATTAAATAATACAAATTATTTAATTAACATTAGAGGAATTGATGAATTATGAATGAATTAATTAAATAATATAAATTATTTAATTAACATTAGAGAAATGGATAGATTATGAATATGAATTTAATTAAATAAATAAAATTTATTTAATTAAATGGATGATGACATGGGTACCTAGGGCAAAGCATGCTACAAGATGCCTAAATGATGTAGTGCCGAGACAGGTGTCGTAAGAGGACAATTTTTTGATGTCTACATTTTGCCCCTCTTTGAGATGATGTTCGAGATGATGAGATTTGTGTCGAGTAACATCATTTCAAAGAAGTTAAGGTATGGATAGAGGAAAATGGATAATGATATAAAGATAGGATGATGATGGAATGATGATGCCCCCTCGAGAGGATAGGTGGGTTGAACAAACACGGGTAGGCTCTCGAAATTAAATGATAAGGATAGACAAGATGATGCAAGATAGAAAGTGGATGAAAGAGAGGAATGATATGTTATGCTACAATGAAGGTGAGCAACCATGATGTTTGATGTAGCACTAGACGTTATGCACCAAGATATAAGGACCAAGGTGACAATGTGTCTCATGCCCTAGCATAATACAACCTTGTCTAGATGTATGAGGAAGTAAACTAAGAGCACTAAAGTCCTAATGCACAAAAGGTATTATGTGACCTGAGATGCAAAGGATAATGCAAAAAGATATTCCAACATACACAAGATATGAATATTAGCTAGAATGATACTGATTTGATACAAATGCAAGATAAAATGATAACACACACAAGCAAGCAAGCAAGCATGCACAAATGATACAAAAAAAAAACAAGATATTGCCCCTATCAAGCTGTAAACCGTTGATTGATTGATTGATCGATGATGATGATAGTGTTGTCATTATAGGGAGCGACATGTCCCTAGAGCAACACAAAGATGATGATAATTGATTGATTGACTTTGATTTGGTTTACGACAAGATTAGGGTCAAGACCAAAGGATGTGATTGGATAATTTGACAAGATTGATTGACTTGATTGGTATGGATTAAGGATTGACTTGCATTTGGATTATTGCTTGGATTTTTGTTGGATATTTGATTTTTTTTTTTGTATTTTTGGGGATATTTTGATTTTTTTTGTTTTTGAAATGTTTTGATTTTTTTGGACTTTTGAAATGTTTTGATTTTTTTTGAATTTTTGAGATGTTTTGATTTTTTTGGACTTTTGAAATGTTTTGATTTTTTTTGGACTTTTGAAATGTTTTGAGGTGTCAAATGATGAAAATTTGAGTAGCCTTTGTGCTAGATACCAATGACAAGGGGAAAACCAAGTCTAGGTGCAAGGGTGGGTGATGGGATAAGGGATAAAAGGCTCATGATAGATGGATAGATGGTATGGATGTATCATAAGAGGGTAAGGATGTGATCTCCAAAGACTATGTCGCATAGGAATAACATTCCCCATTCTAGGTACAATACTTTAGGATTTTTCATGACAAAGCTTATGAAAATAGGATAATGATATGATTAGTTTAGATAGGATGAGGTATGTCAACAGATATCCAAAGCATGTTTCAACATTTTTCCCCTATATCTTCATCAAGATCAAAAGGAGAATGGTGGATAAGTGGACTTAATATGATAGATATGTATGATGGCAAAAGATGGTACGTAAGATGGAAATGATATGACATGAAAATGATAGGTTGGATAGATAAGACATTGTGCCCCCAAGTGTAAGTGACATAGAAGATCAACCTACACATGACACCTATTTGCTAGGTTTTCATCATGGTACTTATCCAGGGTGCCTGTTTACCAAGTTTTCACCGTTGGACGAAGGGATTTCTCTTTACTTTTTTTTTCTTTTTTTTCTTT
>VDFB02245857.1:0-21070 GCA_007258455.2 Sequoia sempervirens | reverse complement strand
TTTCTATCTCCCCAACTCATATCAGTTCTTCTTCTTCATCTCACAGATCATATCCTATTAGAGAAGTAAATGAGCTTCCTAGAATGGGGCCTACTCCACCTTCTTCACCAAAACATGGGTTATTTGTTACCCCTCCTTTGAGGAGTACTTTGTTTGGCTCTTCTAGTTCTAAAGTAGTTGTTGTTCCTTCCACATTATCAAAGAAAATGAAGGTAACACAAGTAGACATCCTGAGAAATACATGGTGAGTCAATTGCTTCAAATGACTCCTAAGCCCAAAAAGTTGAAAATTACATCCAGATTGGTAGAGGACGACAATATGGGAGATGACTATGTGGAAATTGCTCACCCTATTGCACAAAAATGTTGGCAAGAGACACTGCACAAGTGATTTGGTGTTGTCATTGATGGAAACCCTAGTCAGTGATTTGATCTGCACCTTAGTATTTTCTCATTCCAGAAGTCAGAGTGAAGTTTTGTGATTAACTGTCAAACTAGAACAGAGCATCCGACAAAATTGTGTTCATCGATTCATATGAAAATTTTATGTTATCATTTTGAGTTGTAGATCTTAGGGAAGGTTGTTTGGCATATGAACTATGTTATCCTTAAATATTAGTACCTCATATCGATTTGTGTGGAAGTTAAAAGATCTGATTGATTGATTTTCTGGTTAACAATGCAAGAAGGCCGACTAAGTGACTGTAGCATGTTGTGGATATTCGAGGAGTAATTATTTAAGTTTTTTTGTGTTCGAGTATGTTAATTTTGGTCCTCACTATGTTGTTACTGACTTTAGTTGGTGCACATTGAATATTATTTATGGATTGAGCCGATAGTTTGTAAATATTTTCTATTTTGTTGAAGTTGACATGTGGTTGAATAAATTCTTAGTTGTGGATATATATAAGCAATCATTTATATCATTTTGATGGGTGTATGAAGTTTGTTGATGTGTGTTGCAAAGGTTAGAAGGATTGTAGAGCGATTATGCACAGTTTCACTTGTGCAAAAAAGGATTTGTGATGTGATTTAAAGTAGATAGAGCAGAGAGAAGAATCAGACAAAAGGTCAAGAATGTGATTGGTGTGCTTAACCGGAACTATAATCAAGCATTAGTAGATGCTATTTTCTCAGTTCAAATCTTCTAGATGTAATCCAAATCTTTTTGTAAGACAGTGAGTCTTCATTTTGTATTTGAGCAATGAGCTCTAGGTAGTGTGCCTCAATGCATGTGCATTCCTTTTTTAAACATTTATTTGAGTATACTTAGATCATATTGTGGATTGACCTCCACTGTGGTTTTTCCCCTAACAGGGTTTCCACGTAAAAAATCCTTGTGTTATGGTGTTGTGGTTTCTTGTTTTATGTTCATGCATCTTTATTTTGGTTGAATGTTATAATTTCTTTGAAGATCATAACAATAAAGTTAAAAATTGTAGAACACTGATTCACCCCCCCTCTTAGTGTTCCTTGATTCCAACAATTGGTATCAGAGCCTAGTTCCTCAGAAGAAGTTTAAAATCTTGGGGAAGATCTAGGAAATTAACTCAATGGATTCAAGCAGTCTTCAACAAATAAGACGAGAATTTTTTTCCAAAGAACATGTAGTCCTAACGCATGAGATGAAATCTATTATGATGAGGATGACCAAGGAGATTGAAGATAAAAAGAAGAATGAAGAGAATCTTGCTTAGTCCTTGAAAGAAAAATTTGAAGAATGCAGTTGAATTACTGATGGATTCAATCAGTTGGAGCTTGAATTGGAACAATCCAGAAATAATGAAGAAGAGCTTGAAAAGAAAATTGTTGATTTTAGAGATGAACTTGATACTACAAATGAATTCAAGGAGAAATTCGAGATTAGCTCAACCAAGCTTGATGAACTGATTAAAAGTTAGAGGACTAAAAGTGACAAACGAGGTCTTGGATATGAGAAAGGAGAAAGCTCCGGATCTGAACAAAGGAGATTTAGGCAAGGAAATCAAGTGAACAAAGCTGGAAGGTATCCGATAAGACAATCTAATGCTCAAAGGTTCAATGGTTACTATTTTTTTTGCAATAAATTTGGTCATATGATGGCTCAATGTAGAAGTAGAATGAATCCAAGTGGTCCATCATTCTCAGGTCAATGTTTTAATTGCAATAAGTATGGTCATAAGTCAAATGAATAAAGAAATATGATGGAAAAATTTTATAGAGATGTCAGATGTTATACATGCAATAGATTTGGCCATATTGCTAACCAATGCAGATCAGTAGAAAATCAATGGAACAACTGGTCTGGACAAAGAAATGTGGTGTGCTACAATTGCAACAAATCAGGTCACATTGCTAGATTTTGTAGAAGCAGAAAGGGTCTGGTAAATCAAAATAAAAACATACAGAAGGATGAAAAGGGAAAAGGAAAAGTTACTATAGATGAGATCAGCAAGAAAATGAAGAAGAGTCCTTCTATTGCAAGAAATGATTCCACACCAGAATCTAGATCTGGTAATTCCTCTGGGAAATAGATTAAGGCCTTTGCCCTAGGGGGAGTTGTCAAGAAAATATCTTAACCCCCTTGTCAGTAGTTGGAACCAGAATGTGGCAGATTGCAATGATTGCATTAGTGATGTGTAGATGTTTTGGAATGTCTTGTGAGGGAAATTTTTGCAAAATTGAAGATCCGTAGAAGAATTTTCTTTCACAGTTTGTGAGAACAAGGTATCCGGACGACCTAGGGAAAAATAATTTATTGCGATGAAAAAGTTAGGTGCACAAATGATAAAAAGTCATTTCTATCCCTCATTTATCACATTGCATTTTGAGAAGAAGAAGTTTGGAGAGCTCTGAAGTGAAGTTTGGTGAAGATTCAAGTTTGAAAGTGATTTGGCAATCAAACCCTAATCCGGAAAAAGGTATTTATTTGAAAATTGTGAACTTGAAAATTTTTGGAAATGGTTGCTCCATTGGTTGTGGATATTAAGGATAGGCCCCATCTGAAATTCAAATGGAACTCCTTCAAATCCATCAAAACAAAACCTTTAGGTGTATTTTCCTCCATTTTGTATGGCGTTTTACATATCGAAGATATTAGGGCATACATTCATGCAAATGTTGAAGAGTTAGGAAGCTCCCAATTGTTGAATTTGTACACCAATCATATTGTGAGAGAGGATTTCCATGTAAACCTGAATTCAAATCTCTGGAGAAGAATAAATTCACTCAGATTGTGAAATTTCCTGTGTTTGAATAAAACAAATGGGTTCGGTATATACTGATTCGAGTGCATGCCAAGTTTATGTGGTTAAGTCAGCCTTTTAAGATCACAAAGGAAGCTATAAGGATTGTTACTGGTTTAAATTCATTTGGTGGGTTTCCCACATTGAAAGTTGTGAAGAATCAAACAGTCACAGATGCAATTGGTTCAGTGTTCAACAAGAGAACTATGACAATTGATGATATTATTGAAGTGGATGTCAGATTTGCTTCTATGGTCATTGGGTACAAGATTTATCACTCTAGTTGGGACAATTCTGTATCCGGTACAATAATCTATGCTGCATATCAGATGGTCAAAGAAAATGTAGATTATGACCTGCGTGAGTTACTTTGAAGCCAACTAATGGAGAATCTTGGTAAAATCAAGAAGGATAAGAAGAATTCTTTCAAGTATGGTAATCTTTTGTGTTTATTCTTCTATTTCATGAATGAAGTTCGAGGAGTTGGAAAGGTGCATTGGCAAGGTGATAAACCTATAGTTATTCATATTAGAGATATCTTGTATGGAATTGGTGATAGTAATGCTAGAAAAATTGATATTTGGGGTTATTTCAAGAACTTTCAAAATGAAATGCAAGCCATAGAAAGGATTCCTACTTCTATTGTGGAGAAATACAAGGATATAATTTGATTCATGGTTGTTATTGATCAGTGTTTGATGGAAGCTGCTAATCCTAGAATAGTGTGGATAATGCCTATGGGTTATGAGGTTGAGGAAAACATTTTGGAGCTATATGCTCAACACTTGCTAAGTAAACCTTAGGATCCTATAGAAGAAAGGTTTGGCACCTTTGAGGAAAAGAATATGGAAGTTCATGCACAATTGAAGAAGCCAATGATAATCCAAAAAGTAAGGAAGTTGAAGCCTTTGCAAAAATCATGGGGATATCAGCTAAAGTTGTAAGGGAAGCTAGGAGGAAAAGAGAACAAGTTGAAGTAGGAGAGCTAGCTAGAATTGAGTCTACTAGTCCGAAAACATCCTCTGCCAGATCTAGATCCACAAGGAGCTCTGCTCTTTCATCTGGTCCTATAAAGAAGTCAAGTCCTATGAAAGCTCAAGCCAAGACATCTAGTAGAGAAGGAAAAAGGAAGAAGGACAAGAGCACAAGAGTTTATGTTTTTATTTTAGAAGATGAAGGGATTGAATCTGATGAAGAGATAAGAGAAATCAAGCAAAAGGGCACAAAGGAAACAAAAGTCTCTAAGGATAAGCCCTCCAGTGAAAAGAAAGAAAAGAAAAATATGGAAACTAACAAATCAGGTATTTCTGTAGAAGTGGAAAAATCCTTGATTAAGGATGGTAATCTTAGACCACTTTGTGAATGGTATGATACCTTTGATAGTGTCAGTCAAAGAATTATTGAGGAAGCAACAATAAAGTATTTGAATAATTTCAATATGACTCTCATTGAAATAATGTCTGAGTTACCAAAATGTTTGTATGAAGTTTTGGAAATGAGGAGAGTGATTGCAAGAATTGAAGAAGAGAAAATGAGAGAACAGATACTTGTTGATCCGTGTCTAGTGATGTCTATTGAAGAGATGAAGAAAATTATCAATGAAGCTAAAAGGGATTTCAAGAGCAAGACAAGGGTGAACAAGCTGATGATTGGATAGACTGAAGAAGTTGTAAAGGATACTAAGAAAATCCTTAAGGAAATTATGTTAAAGAATAAATACAATGTTGTTTCTGAAGAAGCTCATGTTGAAGATGTTCCATCCAGTCCAATAAATGAAGAAGGGAAAGAGGACACATTTGAGGATACTTTGAATCCTCTATATACACATGCCACTGAAATTCCTATGGAGTTTGAAGCTCCTAAAGTTGTGTCGGTTGAAGAAAAAGAGATTCCTGAAGCTATGGAAGAATCAAAGACTAAAGTGAGGGAGATTCTTGTGGAAGCAAGAGACACTGCTAAGGCAGTGAAGGAGTTTTTGGAGGAGCAACAAGAGGAGTTTGACCTTGAAATAATTGAAGGTCCTATTAACTTGGCTACTTTATCTCCCATTGAGAAACTGAAAGTTGCATCATTTGCTCAAGCCAAGGCAAGGGAAGAGATTCTGAAATCTCATATTGAAGATAATGAGTTGTTAAATCTTGCATCCAATATCCTAGAGAAGATCATGCCTTCATGTGTCAAGGATTCATATGATTCTCCATCCAGTCAATTAAAGAAACTTGTCAATTTTGTAAGTACTCACTTTGAGTCACTTGAAAAGTCAGCTATGGATAAGGTTCAGAAGGAATTTGATGCTAAAAGGTTTAGTAGGTTGAAAGGGATGATTTCTAATGATAAATCTTTGTTAGATACCTGTGTAAAGAATATTCAAGGTGCTTTATCTAAAGGTGGAAACATTTATAAGTCATGTTTATCTTTGTCTAAGTTCACTGAGGATATTGAAAAGAAAATGAAAGAATATGAGAAACAGTTAGTAGATATCTCTCAAGCATTTGATCCTCTAACCATTACTGTTGGAAAGCAAGAAGGTCAAGTCATATCCCTACTTGACAAGATCAAAATCCCGAAGCATGGGGAAGGAAAAATTGTTGAAAGAGTTTGTGAGCTTAGAGGACTAATTGATCCTAAGATGGAAGTATTGTAATGCATTGAGAAGGAAGCACAAGATGCTATGGTGGGAAGTGATCCAGTGAACCTTGAGTCTATATAGATGCAATCTTACTTATTCTATGGTCACATGACTATCTTGGAGAGTCTCAAAAAGTGTTGGGGTACTAGTTTGAGCTTATTGAAGACCAATTTTGTAGATATATTCAAGTTTATGTAAATTAGTGAAGCATGCTTGTACATAAGCAGTTTGTTCATAGCAATTTTATTTGATTTTTTTGAGCATGTGGTTCTACTCGGTGATGTCCAAGGGAGAATTAGGATGATGAAAATGTCTTAGGGGATGTGTTTTGAAGTTTGGTTAGCATTATATTCATGCGATCGACGATCAGTTTTCGCCAGTGGTATATTGCAGTGTTGGCAAAGTGCTGATCATTTTGGTGTTGTGATTGATGGAAACCTAATTAGTGATTTGATCCATATGTGATATTTTCTGTCAATATTTCTCATTGGTGAAGTTTTGTGATGCTTGTCAGAAACTAGAACAAAGCGCCCAGCAGGGGTGTGTTCATCCCGAATCACTTTCTAATGCAAATTTTCTATTATCATTTTGGTGTGGATCTCGGGAAGGGTTGTTTGGTGTATGAACTATGTTGTCTTGAATCTTAGAGCCTCATATTGATTTGTGTGAGATTTAGAAGATTCGGTTGATTGATTTTTTGTTTAATAGTGCAAGAAGGTCGACTAAGTGAATGTAGCATGTTGTAGATATTTGAGGAGTAATTGTTTGAAGTGTTTTGTGTTCGATCATGTTGATTTGGGTCCTCACTATGTTGACTGACTTTGGTTGGTGCACATTGAATGTATTTGTGGATTGAGCCGACAATTTGTAAATGTTTTCCTATTTTGTTGAAGCAACATGTGGTTGATCCAATCATTTTGATGAATTATGCCGAAGTGTGTTGATGTGTGTTGAAGTTGAAGGATTTGGCAGAAATTATGCTGAAGTTCACTTGGCCAGAAAGTTGTGATGTGATTTAAAAGCGGGGCCAGAAGAGTAGAATCAAACAAGGTCATGAATGTGATTGTTATTGGCAACCTAGCGCAATCAAGCATTAGTAGATGCTATTTTTTTCTAGGTTCAGCTGTTGAAAAGAATGTGATAAAATATTTTGTAGACGATTGAGGTCTTTTGTGTTTGACGTTGAGCTCTGGGCGGTGTGCTGATGCATGTGCATTCCTTTTAAACTGTTGTTGGGTATGCTCAAATCATATTGGATTGACCTCAACGTGGTTTTCCCGTTATGGTGTTGTGTGGTTGATTGTCTTGTGTTCATGCATCTTTCTTTTGGTTGAATGTTATAAGTGCTTTAAAGATCAGATCAATAAAGTTAAAAATTGTAGAACATTGATTCACCCCCCCTCTCAGTGTCCCTTGATTCCAACAATAAAGAGGTCAATCAAGAAATTACAAGTGACTTTGTTGTCACCAAAGTTAACTTAAGACCATCCACAAGAGACAAGGATGTGCACAACTTCTAGATAACAAAAGTGAGGTTAGCTAAATAAACTAAAAAGGATAAGAACAGTAAATATGAATTGAAAAGTCAAGCCAGGGTCCTAACTGAATGCCTAAGTTGGTTTTTGACATCACCCCTCATCCATTCTCTCAAGCTAAATCCTCTTTTGATCCAACATCAATAATGGGAAAAGAGGTAATAAGTAAGATGCATAATTGTAGGATGTTTGGAAAATCTATAGGTGAATGGGTTAGTGACATGAAATATAAAGGAAATCATTTCATTTTAGAGGCACTAAGAATTCACCAATATGCCTACATCTTGAGAGTGGATGTGGAAAAGATATTGTTTTTGCCAAAAATGAAGAAGCGGTATGGATCACATACTTAAATGAGATGAAGGGGATGTTGAATATGGGACCTGAGAGATTGGTTAGTGAGCAGATTGTTCCAAATGCTGTTGATGGTCATTGTTTAATCTAGAAGAAGAGTTTTGAATGGAAACTACAAGTAGTCAGGTAGGGTTTGCAAGAATAGAGCAAAGTATTAACAAAAATTAATACAATCATGGAGAAGGTTCACAAGAATCTATTTGGACTTGATTTACAAAATACCTAGGAAGGAAGTGGTAGTGATGATGATGCTGGAATTTTGAAGGAAATATTTAAGAGAATGATTGATGAGGTCATCAAATCACATCCTTTCAATGTCGAAATCTTGAGAAGATTTAGTGGGATAGACATGGTTTTTTTTTAGACAGCAAGATTGGTAGGTACATATGATAAAAGGATCAAAGTAGGATATGATGACAAAATGGCTTGGAAATTATGACTAGGGAATGTCACTATTCCCCAACATAAGGAGATGCCACATGTCATAAAATATTTCCAAGCTTTGTGAAAGAAGCTTGCCACATCAGCAAATCAACCATCTATAGAACCAGTTAATGAAGCGCCACTGTCGTGAATTTTTAGTTTCTTTTCTATTTTTCATAGTTATTTAAAAAGACTTTATTTATTTTGGGCAGTTACTTCGAAAAGAGGTGGTTATTCATCCACTTATATATTTTGTTTTTGAAACACAAGAAACTCTCTCTTGAATTGTTCTAAAAAACTTAATATTTTCCATTTCAATATAGTATGATACAATTGAAATCCTATTCATCTATTTGCATTTAGTTTATGGAGATAATTTGAGAATCTTAAATCTGTGTGTTTAAGTTTTTCTTCTATGGTTATGATTATTCCCTTATGGCTTCATGGCCACTTATCTCTGTAATTGGCTTCATTTTCAAATTATATTGGGTTGGAAATTATTCATTTACATATTACTTGTTATATGCTAGTATTTGCACTAGTGCTTGAGGTATGTCATTTCCATTGCACCTATATTGGAAAGTTTTATGATATTAGGTTTAAAAGCATACATATGGTTTATTTCTTTAGTTTTCTTTCAAATTCATTGAAGATATAAGAGGGAGTTGTATCTCTATAAAATTCAGAGGGTAATCATTATTTGTAATAAAGGATTACCCTGAGCTATTAGGAACAATTGCACCTTTCGGGCCAAGTGTCAAGGTTTAAGAAGTAAAATATCAAGGTGCCTAATCTGTTAACCAACAAGTTTATATTTTTGTTATGAGCAACATATTTTGACGTCATTTTAGTATTCATACATGTATTTTCCTATTCACAACTTTGTATGAAGTTTGGGGTGGTTTTGTGTGGATTTTACTCAAGTTTCAGTGTGCGATTTAGGTTCCGGATTGGAGATTTTTTGGTATATTTTGCTGCAATTTTTGTTGTTGTTTTCTGATGTATATGATAGAGATATTGATGTAATCCCATGAAAATATCATTTGATTTCATTTGCATATTAACCTATTTCCTTTTGGTGTGTTTTGGTGCTCTTTTTGGGCTACCCGATTTACTCTATTTCAAAATTGATAGAAATAAAATTTTCAGATATTGGGATAAGTTTATTGTGGAAATTAGGAGATTTTTCCAGATTTTGGTTTAAGTAATTTATGGTATATCATAAGCTAATAAATTTCAAAGTTTATTTTCATTTGGTACATTACAGTGGTATTAGAGCCATGATCTTTCCAACCTAAGGGTTTGATCATATTTTCAAAAGGAAAGAGGAGTAAAAAGATGAATGATCACATGGAAGAATTGGCTAGAGATCTAGCAACCATTAGAGAAAAATCTATTAAACAATATGAAGGATTTAGAAATGAAATCCCATATAGTGATTATATCACTCAGATGCAAAGCATGATCACCACCAAGGGTCACAAACAACATTCAAGCTCTAATGGTAGATATCTTGGGAGAAAATTCATAAAATCTTCAGCACCAATTTTTGATGGGACATACAAGATCTCAGTTAGAGAATGGTTATTTGAGATGCAAGACTATTACTATGCCAGTTCCATGGAGGAGTAAGTTTCCATTCAGTATGTGATCTTGAACCTTGAAGGAGTTTCTCATGATTGGTGGTACTAAGGTATGAACACACAAGATCACATTCAGGTAAAATTATTTGATAAATTTTGTCAAAGGTTTATTTATAGATTTGAAGAAAAAAGGTTGAAAGATGATAAAGAACCAAAGACAATGATAGAAACACTTGAGACACAAATTCAAGATATGGAGGAGATGGTGATGATGTAGCATAAGGAAAAAACATATTTTCGAAAAGAAGAGAGAGTTCAACCAGAGGCGCTCCAAGCCATAGTGGTTGAAGGTAACAATTCTGTAATTAAAGAAAATATTTCAATGATTTCTAGTGAACTTCCATTGTAGAAAAATGTAATTATGGAAAAGGAGCTAGTGCCAAGTGAGAATGGTCAATATAATAGCTCTATTGTTGGAAATTATTTCATGATGGATTCTATAGCTCAACCTTATCCTACTAATGATATTCATTATGAGAGTGATAGTTTTACTATGAATTTCTCAAAAATTCCTAAATCAACAAAGGAATATTTTAGTCCTAGGAAGATGGAGCATGACTCTCTCAAAAAGGAAATGACACATGAGAGGCACAATGAATACTTTGAAGATGAGGTTCTATTTTGGAATGTAAGACATGTAGGGAGGATAACAATGAGGAAGATATGGCTAAAAGGTATGGTGATGATATTAAACATAAATCTGATTTTTTTTCCTTAGTGTTGATTTTGAGAAAAGTTATAGCAACTTTGATTTTTATCAAAGTCATAGAAGCCTTGGTTATGAGCATGGACATAGTAGCCTTTTGGATCCTCAATCGAATGCTACACATTTTCATAAAATGGGTAAAGGACAAGTTAATGAGGAAGGGGATAACAATGGTGTTGTTGGTAATAGGTATGAAGAAGCTTTAACTTTGGCATGCATTATAATTTTCAAAAACCTGACATGAATAAGGAAACTTTTAGGAAACTGATCTTGGTGTTTGCTAAAAGTGTAGTGCAAGTTTTATCTAGCTTTGATTGTATTAGAGTAGTGCATCAAAAGCATGATTAAGAATGCAATTTTAATTTTATATAACCACCAAGGAGATTAAAAATTTCAATACTGAAACATGTGGTATGTAATGTATTATACCTCTTGAGTACTCAAATAGTTATGTGTTTGTGATGGTTGCATTCCATGAGTGTCTTTTTGTAGAATCATCATTTTAGAAAAATAAAGATTACATGTGAAGGGATAGACATGGTGTATGGAGGTGCATCTAAAGGAGTTATGGAAGTAGACACATATATGAAGAATTCTTGTAAGGGATAGATTTCATTGATAACAAGATGTTTGGTGATGGGAGATATGCATGCAATATCATTTTATGGTAAGAATCATAGTCTTCATTTTGATATTCAAGTGTTTCCAAATCAGCATAGCATAGTGTTCAGTAATATATTCCCAGGATCACCTTTGGCTAGAGGATTCCAAAATTTCATAGAGTTGGAAACTAATTTGAATCAAGAATCTATGTGGGAGAATGATGTGACATACTTTGACCAAGACACTGGCGTTTAGGGCTTTCAGGAGGATGCAACAAAAGAATCTTTGGAAGGGATTGAAAAGGTAAACAAACAATGCCATGCAATTTTCATTTCAGATCCATTGGTGGATGAATATTATGTTTCAAGTGATGATAATTGAGCTCCCTTAATACAAATATTGGGCTCCATTCAATTTGAGAGAAAGAAGTTGACATTTGTTACACTATGTGTTTATGAGGAGTTACAAGATATCTTAATTAAGGGGAATTCACGTGAGAAGGTACAATAGTGGAAGCAACTCAAGGGAAGTGGTAATGATTTCAATATCATGCATCTCAGAAGATCATGTGAAATACTTTCAATCCAAACAAATAAAGAAGCTACAACATTGATGGGAAGAACACAAAAAGCTTTGGTTAAGTTTGTGAAGGTTACAATATCATGCTATGTACTTTTCATTTCAGATTTCTTACCATTTTTGACTATAGGATGTGATGTTGTAGGGAATGGAATTGTTATGGTTATATTGAAAAGGAGGATCTCCATGAAATTTGAAAGCATGTAGAGAAAAGATTCAAGAATTGGTTTCAAATTATTCTCAAAACCACTTAGCTTGTTGAAGAAAATATTTTATGGGTTGCTGATTTTGAAGAATATCAGAGGTGTGTAGATGTTGGTGAATATAGTTTTAAACCTCACATGGATTCCCACTAATTAAACACTAGAAATACTGATGACTATTACTCAGGTTTGTCATTTTTGTAGTTGTTACATCAATTGCATGTTGTTGATTTCAGTAAATTCAGTTATGAACAACTATAGATTGGTATGTTTGGAGGAAGAATCCTTGTCTGATGATGTTATAAGAATTTTTTCAGTGTTAGAGAGCACTAATCCACCCATCATAACACTTATTTGGACAAGATACATGGAAGTTGTTCCTAGAGTGCAGTATGTGTGTGTTGTTTGCAGGTATCCAATGAAGTTGTGTGAAGATTTGTGGTTCTTGTGTATTGGGAAATTTTATGCTTTTGTAGATAAATTTCATGCTTTTGTAGATCATTTTTTATTGTTATTTCCATAATTCATATCAACTTCAGAAGTTGGGGTTCTAGTTTTTCAGTTTGGAGCAAAGAAATGTTGGCAATATTGTGTGATTTGGAGTTTTTCCAGCATTTGATGGGATTTATATGTATTAGGAATTATAACATGATGCTTGGTTGGGTGTACCTAAAAATTTATGGTATTCCTTTGCAAAATACTCAGAGTGACTCATCACAAAAATGGGGTGATAAGTTTGTGCTTGCAGATAGACTCAATAAGAACAACTTTTGTACGAATGAGTTGTTGCTTGCAAACTCAAAATTGGAAGGATTGTCCTATGTATGTTTCTTTTGTATGATGTTAATTTCCACTCCTCTAGTACACTTTTTCTACCTTAGATCAGTCCATGAATATGAAAGTAATATCTATCAAGTTGAGGTAAAGTATGGGATTTTTCCTACACATTCCTACACTAAATATTTGAGTACTATGGAGGTAAGAGAATTGTCTATTTTCCAATTTTTTTTTTTGTATTGGTGAATGCATTTAATCATATATCATATCTACAAGCATAAAAAATCAGATTTGTATCATTTGGAGAAGATTCAAAAGTTACAGGTTTGACTAATCACATGCTAGTGCATTTGACAAGTTTACTAAACCTTTGTGGGAAGATGTGTTTCAGTTGGAGTATGAGAATGAATGAATCAATTACTTACACATCCAAGAGCTCATATTGCATAGATATATTTTTTGGATTCATAGCAATGAAATAAAGGAGTCTAAGTCCTCATTTTGGCATAGTATTCTTTGGCAAAGAGTGCAACTCTTCACAGGTACTGAAAAAGGACTTCATATGCAATTTGACATGATATATCATTTTGGCATAAGGTTTCTGGAGCATTATGTTTGTAATTTCTTGAGGGAAAGAAATTTTGGGAGGGAGGACTTGTAATGTCCCCTTTTCTAAAAATAGCATTTAGTATTTTTAGTAAACCTAGTTTTCAAAATTGCCAATCTGGACATGCGGATAAATCGAGTAAATTGGTTTTTCAAGATAAATTTATAAAATCATATTTGGGGAGAAAATTAATATTTATTTTAATTTTATTATCATGGTTCCAAATGGGGAATTGGAAATTGGGAGGAGTTATTTTGGAGAATCTTTGGAAAATTAAGTTGCAAGACTACAATTGACATGTGGTAGCTTGCATTAGAGTTGAAGAAATCAATAGACACTCGGAACTAGAGGTTACATGCACTACATTCAAAATGTAAATTGAATATTTTTCAATAAAACATGAATTTAGGCTTCATTTTGGAGGATTCTTGTTGTAGATTTTGGCTGAGCATTTGCTCTTCTTTAGAGATTGGTAAACCTGTGAAGAATAATATTAAAGGCTGATAAACCATTGAGATTTGAGGCTCAAATATAGTGGTTATGAGGGTATCCAAATGCAATTTCATCTAGAGATTTCCAATGTGTTGAGTAGTTGAAGTTTTATTCTGTATTTTTTTATTTTGTTTTCAGGAGTTCAATCTAGATTGGAGTGCGTAGTGTAGATTTATGGGTTTCAGTTTATATTGTTGTTATGATCAGCATATTTTAATGTCATTTCAATATTCATACATGAATTTTCCTTTTCATAAATTTGTATGAAGTTTGGGGTGGTTTTGTGTGGAGTTTACTTGAGTTTCAATGTGAGATTTGGGTTCCAGTTTGGAGATTTGTTGGTATATTTTTCTGCAGTTGTTTGCTACTATTTTTTGATGCATACGATAGATATATTGATGTAATCCCATGATAATATCTGAAATATATTATTCCATTTCATTTGCATATTTTCCAATTTACATTTGGTGTGTTTTGGTGCTCTTTTCGGGTTACCCGATTTGCTCTATTTCAAAATTGATAGAAATAAAACTTTCAAATATTGTGATAAGTTTATTTTGTGGAAATTAGGGGATTTTTTCCAGATTTGGGGCTAAGTAATTTATGGTATATCATAAGCTAATTAAATTTTGAAGTTTATTTTTATTTGGGATATTACATGAACTAGTTAGGTAAAACATCTTGTTCACACCAATGAGAGGAAAATAATAAAATATTGGATATATAGATTAATGCCAAAGTTTGATAGGTATGACATTCATGAGGGGGATGCACATGTTGGAGTATTTATAGACTTCAAGAAAAATATAGTTTTATGATGAAGACATGTGGATTAGATTCTTTTCTAGGTCCCTATGTGGATAGGAAATAAAATGGTATGAAATTTTTTCAAGCATTCATTTTCTTCATGAAATAATATTGTGGTTGTGTTTGAATAAGAGTTTACATTGAATTTAGACCTTATTTTTCTTTAATGATATCAAGTTTCCACAATCCATATTGTTCTTTTTCAATGATTTGGATTAGATCGTGTGAGAATTTTTTGCATCAAGTGGCAAGAAGGAGAGTCTAGCATCTAGTTCAATCACAGGTTTATAGTTACCATTTCCTTGATCTCAAAAAAATATAAACCTAACATGCCTCCATGTATTTATATGTTCCTAGAAGCTTATGATGCTAGTCTTGGTTATGCACAAGAGGAATTTAATTTAAAAATGCAATGGAAACATCTATACCTTGATTATATTGACAAAGTGAGAAGGGATTTGATTGTAAAGTCATTGTCATTGGTTCTAGATATTGTTGTTGGTAATGAACAAGACATTGTGAATAGCAATGGCAAGGATGTAGAATGTGATATGAGAATAATGCCAAGTGTTGATTGTGTTTGTATGTGGATAGAGGAAGGTGTTGGTGTATGGTGTGATATTAGTAGATATGAATATGACAATGTTTTCACCTACCTTCAATTGGATCAGTCATATGTGGGTGATTGCAATGGAGAGATAAATGACAACTTTCAGTTTGAAGATAAAAAATATGAATCTATCATTTGTTGGAGTAGTGTTGACAAGGAAGAAGGCATGTTTACAAGTGAAATATCAAATGAATTATCCCATGAGGCTAATGATGAAAAGTATGCACATATTGATGATGTAAATGGTGAACAAGAAAGTCTTTTCATGTTTGATATCTTGCCTTATTTTTTCCATTTTTCTAAGTTTGAAGTTGCTAGTGATTGCATGCATGAGGAAAACATAGACATAGTTGTACATGATGATAAAATTGTTGAAATAAATGCTATTATAGATAATTATTTTCATGTTGAATACTTTGCACTTAAAGAAAGTGAAGTTGGTGATCAAATGCAAGCATATCAGAGCCTATTTGTTTGGTGTAAAATTGTAGCCTTCCTCATGCTAAGTGAACTTCAAGGGGGTCATAAAATAATTATAGTATAGTGAATGTGGGGGGAGAAATCTTCCATAGGTTTGATTTTAATAGTGTGTGTGACACAACAGGATGCCAAAATGTATCTACAATGGTGACACAATTTGAAGAATACTATGCTTCACATGAGGTGCCTCATGGTTCTAATTTTATGCTAATATTGGTAATGAAGAGGTGGCATAGTTATATGATCCAAAGAATATATGACTATGAGGTGTGCTAGTTAGATGTTCTCCAAGAGTTTGACATGAATAAATTTGGGTATGAATATTTCCTTAACAATGAAGATGTGGCTTTTTGTACATTTGATGAAATTGTTCTTGAGTTTGAGTGCTTCACTTGGGCCTAACACAAAGTTTGTAATGATATTGAGTAGAAAAAATATACCAATGTGAAGATCAACCTATTTTTAAAAATTCTTACATCTCAACGCTTCAAATGTTTTCGTTTCATGTATATTAGGAGGATTTTCCTTGTGTAATTCAGCAGGTTAGTGTGGCATATTTTTCATTGCAATGTGAGTTGGAAGCATTTTCCTTTTGCTTCAAATATAGTGATGAGGTTAGCAAGAATGAAAAGTATTTAATTTCTTTTTGGGCTGACCTATTTTTCCAAGTTGTTCCCTAACTACTATGGATACAAATAATGCAATACAAGGTTGTGTGGTGGCCTATTTTTTATGGTTGTCATGCAATGGTAAAGTTAATGGTACTGTTGTTCCTCATTCCTTGGGAGACACTCATATAATAACCCTAATGGCAATATCATCTATGATTTTTTATATTTTTAATTAAATTGATAAACCCAAAAAATTCCTTTAAAACCTTAAATTTTATCCCTAAGGATTTACTTTCAATTTATAAATATTGCTTCAATTTATTAGTTAATTTTGATAAATCATAAATTAATGTATTATGAGTACTTAGATAAAAGAAAAGATAGGAGAAAATGAAATAAATATCTCAACCTTGATAATAGAGTCTAAGAATTAAATTTTATGATGTCATATAGATAAAATGGGCACAACAGTAGGTATAATGGCTACAATAGCAATGAAGAAAGCTCTAAATTACTCATTGATTTGTTAATAGAAACCTATCAATACACTAGATGCAACACAAAGGAAACCTATGGAAATGGAGTCACCTTTTGATAACTAGATGAGTTTCCTTGTTAGGGCCTAAGGTTTCATCCTTGGTTTATGAAAAAAGGGTTTCCATCCTCTTGTTTTCTATACATCTAATGGTTCTCACCCTTGGATCTAGAAATCGAAACAACAAATATTTTGAGTAGTGGGATTTTGATGATAGATTCATTAAAATCCTTAAGAATATTTCTAAACTTTGATAAAAAATAAATCTATGGTCAAAATTATTCTAACATAAATCAATGGCTATGATACATGATGGCTCGGGGATCACATTGCTACAACTACTAGAATATATGAAATGAAACTATATTCCATTTCTTACATTGTAAGTACCTATTAATCTACCAAATACAATATTAGTAATGTTTGCATAGGTGAGAAAAACCACCTCAAAATAAGTTGTGAAGTCAAAATTGCATTAATAGAATCTCGATGTCATCCAAAGGGTTAGTTGAGGAGAACTAAGTAGAAAGGTAAGAAAGTTGGGGGTTGAGGATGCTACATGAAAGCTACCATTGATGGTCAGGAGTTAGGGAGACACATGCTAGTAGGAAGAAGTTTGAAACCTTGACAAAAGGAGTTAGACATAGGAGATTAGACAAAAAAATCAACATTTAGGAAGATGGGGACAAAAAAATAGAAAATCGACTAGTTTTGAATTTCCAAAAGAGGAAGGAATGGATCTCCGATTCCACACAATTTCATTTAAGAAAGAGATGTCATAATTCTACCCCTCCCTATATTGCTTTCCCACAAGCAATGTAGATTGGTATATTCCAAGATTTTATATTCTTCCCAAGTTGCATTTTCAATAGGTAGGTTCTTTCAACAAAATAAGTATTATGCAATACTTCACCACAATTTTCCCATCTTTATATCTATCACTACTTCAAGCTTCAAAACAACTTACCCTCATCATATAATGACAATATATCTACTAGAAAGGCATAATATGTGAACCAAGAGATATTTTCAATTAAGAGACATGGAATACATTGTGGATCCTACACTCTCTAGAAGCTCTAGTGCATAGGCCACTTCACCTATCCTCTTCACAATCTTATAGAGTCCATAAAATTTTGGTTTAAGTTTCTTAGCCCTGCTTCTTTTGAGGGAGGATTTCCTATAAGGTTCCAATCTCAAATAAATCATGTCCCCAACACCAAAAGGCCTCTCTATACAATTTTGGTCTACATAAAACTTTTTTTTCTTGTTGAGCTCTTTGTGGGTTGTCCTTGAGAGACCTCAAAATATACTAAATTTGATTAATCAAGTCCCTAACTATTGGTACCTTAATTTTTATGACTATGAGATAAAAAAAACCTATAGAATCATATTCATATAAATATTTAAAATGGGGTGTACCTATAGACATATGATAAAAGGTGTTATAGTAGTACTCTCCCAAGTGTAGCCACTTGGCCCATGTTGATTACTAGTTTGAAACATTATTTCTCAAGTACCCCTTGTATACACTTAAAAATGGTCTGGATAATCTAATTAATTAAATATGACTTATTTGATTAATTAACCTTAATTTCATCTACTATTAAATAAATAGAAATATTTATTTATATAGTTCACATTCTAATTCTTCTATTCTTCAATTTTAATTAAATAAACAACTTCAATAGTTTGTGTTATTTAATTATCACATCATTTTTATCTTAATTAAATAAACAAGTTTAAATACTCTGTTGTTTAATTATCATATCTCTTCTATATTTATTTAATAAACAAATTCTATAGTTTGTTTTATTAAATTAATTATTCTCTTTTGCTAATTTGAATAAATCAAAATATTCAAATAAAGGCAATTTCCTCTATTCACTCACCAATAAAATTAGATATTTTATATCTAATTAATTCAACTGGCATTCACAGGAAAGATGTGGAGACAAATTGGAGACAAATTGGAAATCAACTTCTTCATCTCCTTCCTCTGATTCTTCCTATCATCTGGCCTGATGTTTTCATGGGGAGAAACCATTCCCATGATCAACTCAAGCTTCTTCATCTCTTACCATTGAATCCTCCAGATCAAATCCAAGCCTTTGTTGTGCTGCCCCGGCACAAATTGTTGCCATGAATCTATAAATACAACCTTCTTCTACAGGAAATGGATCTGAATCCCAACTTTGTGCAATTTTACTTTGCAGGAATAGCAATCAAGCAATCAAGCATCTTAGCAATAGCAATCATAGTATAGAATCAATATCATGGCTGCATCATAAATTATTGTAGCTTCCTTTTATCATATTCATGTCAGCATAGATTACAGTAGCTTCAGCATCATATCATCTAGAAATCACCATACAGGATTAGATTATTGCATTTAGCAGCATCTCATTCTCTAGATTGGCATTTTAATAGTCACAATGTTTACCAAATTTGAGAGCCCAGTGACTTAATAAATCTTTAGAGATAGAGAACAATATGATGCTTTCAGTAGATTCTTGCTTTAAATTAGTTTAATTGCTTTTGAATCTTTGATATAATGTCTTATTAAGAAGTGTTTTTAGTTATTTTACTCATTACTTATTCCACACTTACACCCCTCAATTCATTTAATTACAATATTTATTTTTCACTCTGTTTGTGGGTAATAAATTGTGTTGGGGATAAGCTATGTGCCTACACAATGAAACAATTCCTATCAAAATAAAATCATGATTTTTTTGTCCCTATTACTAACTATATTCTTGGGAAGTCCATGCAATATTAAGACCTCTTTGAAGAATAGATTTTCCACTTGAGGAGCCCTTGAGTTTGATGGAATGGTAAAGAAGTGTGCATATTTAGTTAACCAATCTATATTAACATAAATGCAATCCTTACCCTACACATTTGGGAGACTAGTGATCAAATCCATCAACTATACTTACCTATTTTTCACTGAGCTCAAAAGGTAGAGCTTAATCAAATTCATGAATTATAGGTACAAAAATTTTCAAGTTTTGCTGATTAAAGTATTCATTGTTCATCATAAAGATCAAATTACATCTGAATTACAATTTTATTGTGCAAGTATTTGAAACAGAAAATTAGAAATTTGCATAATAATGTTTTTTATTCATTTTGTAAAAACACTGAAATCTCACACAAGCCGTGAGAGTAACTGAATTTGATTATGAAATCAAATAATGAATACAAAATTCAATGAAAGCTACACTACTGAAATAACGTAAACAAAAGAAGGAGCAATCATCATTGCCTGTGATGTTGAATCACTTTCACTTGATGTCTTCTAGCCATCTCCAAGCCTCAGTTTCCACCTCCACTTGAACCTGCAAAATTGTAAAAGATGGTGTTAGAGGTGTACTCTAAGGAATGATGAATTACATTCTACCTTATGCCTACGCTACCAATAGGAATGTAATTTGCATTAAATCAAGCATTCACTAGATGATTGAGTTACAAAGGCTGGGCTGATAATCAAGGAACACGAAAACTCAATGGAAGCTTTCAACTTCGATTATTTTTACTAACTTGTGTTGTTTCAATGTGCAGGAACAGGATCATCATGTTTGTGATTATTTTCATCAGATATGTGGAGCAAAACGGGCTCCCACAAGGGTTGAGCCTGGCATATCATAAGGACATCTCTCATTAACATCATTATATGAGAGTCATCAAGTATTACAGTTATCAAACAGGACTGTTGTAAAGCAATATTAAATAATGAAAGCAGTCTAATTCAACATGGTGAAACAGATTGAGCAAATCATCTTATTGCTCATAATTCAATAAAATAATCAAAGAAGCATGTCAAAAGAGCATTGATTGCATTTGTCATCTTTTGTTTCAGCTCTGCCTTTTATTTTTATTCATATTTTGATGAGGCATTGAGCCCCTTTATACTGAAGGAAAAGCAGAGTACTCAAGCAAATCAATCATTTCTTACAACTCCAAAGTACATGCACAGTCTACAGAAGACTTAACATCATAATGAGGGCAACATTCCATATTTTGCATTGCATTGCAATCAATGGGTCATAGATATTATCAGTACAATAAAATAAGGAGCATTCATCACACTTCCAAAAAGTGAACTATTACATTCATGATAATGAGGGCTTCATATCAACGAACAATCATAGATAATTCTGCTACAGAATTGAAAAAGTGAATAAGACTGCTGCTACAGCATTCATGGTGATGAAAAAATGCTTACAGAAGTTATGATAGTTATAAA